>RCUC01166564.1:0-55730 GCA_003697995.1 Taxidea taxus jeffersonii | reverse complement strand
TCTTTTCATGGCAAGATATACACACATTTACATATATGTTTATTTTCTGTTTATTATTTTTACCATTTTAACAGTTTTACTTATTTTTTATTTAAAGTATAGTTGACATATAATATATTGGCTTTAATATTGGTTTCAGGTGTGTAACATACACAATGATTCCATAATTCAATATATCACTCAGTGCTCACCATGATAATATTACTACAATACTGTTGACTATATTCCCCATTCTATACTTTTCATCCTCATGACTTACTTATTTTATAACTAGAAATCTGTACCTCTTAATCTCCTTTGCCAATTTTGTCCATCCCCCACATTCTCCTCCTCTCTGGTAACCACTCAGTTTATTCTCTATATTTATGAGTCTGTTTCCACATTCTTTGTTCTTATTGTGTGTTTGCTTATTCGCTTCTTTTTTAGATTCCACATATAAGTGTAATTATATAGTAGCTGTCTTTCTCTGTCTTACTCACTTAGCATAATACCCTCTAAGTCTATCTATGCTGTCACAAGTGGCAAGATTTCAGTCTTTCTTATGGCTGAGTAATACTTCATTTTATATACACACACACACACCCATATCTCTTTTATCCATTCATCTATCAGTGGACACTTAGGTTGCTTCCACATCTTGGCTATTGTAAACAATGCTGCAATAAAGAGTGTCTAAGTCTTTTTGAACTAGTATTTCTGTTTTCCTCAGGTAAACACCCAGAAGTCAAATTACTAGGTCATAGGATATTGTCATTTTTAATTGCTTGGGGAAGCTCCATACTATTTTTTATAGTAGTTGCACAAATTTGCATTCCCACCAACAGTGCATGAGGTTCTCTCTTCTCCACATCCTCACCAACACTTGTTATTTCTAGATACCTCCTACTTTAAACCAAACTTTCCATTCAACTTAAAATGGAACTTTCAGATCCATAAATTATAGACTTTTATTAAAAATATTACTTGGGAATTGATTTGTTAAAAATAACTCCCTGTGACTCATACTGTAAATGTGAGGGGAACTTTTTTATTTAAATAATGAGAAAAGGCCTTCATTGGTTCCTATAATAATTAGACAATCCAATTTAGGCCTTCTGAGCCAGGGTCTAAAAAGTTAGCTCCATCTTGAATCTAGGTAGCCTGTTTTTAAGTCCTGGATCTGTTTTTCTCCCCTACAAGTCTCTGCTGTTTGATTCAGTTCATAAACTCTTCCCAGGGACCATCATCTTGGAGGACAGAACATGCTACTCCACCAGCTCATAAAACGGCACTGAACAAAAAGGAAAAATACCTACAGACTTTTTTTTCTTTCAGCTATCTATTCTCCCAAATAATCCAAACTTCTTTGCTTAATACAATTTACATGATCTGGTAAGCAAACATAGCTTATTCCCCTGGCAATACTCCTTCCTCGTCCTATACCTGAAAAAATTCTCAACACAGCCCCCACTCAAACTGGGCTTGTTTGAAATTGTATTTATCACTGCCACTCTCCTCCATGCCTCCTGTTCCTTTGCTCCTTCACCACCACAAACATACTTTCTTTAGTGCCTCCTTCCTTTTGTCCTTAAAAGACTGGGTTAAAAAGCAAACAAAAACAAAAACATGTGCTTCTTATTCTCAGCCTCTTCACACAGTAAACAATTCTCAACTGGAGAAATGGCTTGAAGATAAAGAGTAATCCAGAGCTGAATTATAAAATCCTTTGTTAGGAGTTCAGAGAAGAATCAAAGGCATTGGCTCCTAGAAGTTTTTATATATGCAAAGACCCTCTAAGCATCTTAAGAGTAAGCTTTCCAAATCCTCTCCATTAAATGACTAGGCTTCTGTGAATCATGGGAATGTTATCTCGAGGTATTTCATAGAGATCTGAAAGTAAAGAAAAAGTACACTTGTGTTTGTGGACTTATAGGAAACCCACAAAGTTTTTAAGAGAATTGTTCTGGAGTAGGAACCACCAACTTGGATTAAAAAACTGGAGATAGTACAAAATGAAAAGTAGACTTGGGACCCCCAGGACTATAGACAGTAAAAAGGCAAAGAGAGGAGGCTATTTAGTTGCAAATAAAGCCCCCCCCCAATGCCATGTAAAGACTGACTCAGAAGGCAGAACCAAGAGCCTACAAGATAAAAACAAGAGCCAGGAAGGACAATTCCCAGGAGCAGGACTACACCCTAATGAAGAAACCGGCAGCATGAACCTGGCTGGATTTATTGGTTGTGGTGGGTCAGTGGTTGCTTTGTGGCTCCTGCTTTCCCCCCATTTTAAATGGATGAGTCGATAGCAGTTTACCTATGTGTGTCCTGTCACTGAAAGTTGGGTTTTGTGGGGAGTGGGGGAGATGGTAGTTAAAGGGTACAGAGTCTCAGTTATGTAGGGTAAATGAGTTCTGGGGATCTAATGTATAGCATGGTGACTACAGTTAATATAATGTTGTACACCTGAAATCTGGTAAGAGAGTGTATCCTAAATGTTCTCACCACACACAAAAAGTGATAACTGAGAGGTGACAGATATGTTAATTAGGTTGGTTGTGGTAAACATTTCAGATAATGTATACCTGTGTCAAAGCACCATACTGCACACCATGAATATATATATATATAATTTCTATTTGTTAATTATACCTCAATAAAACTGGGGGAAAAAAATCTTTCCTATTCTACATGCTATTCTTGCAATGCGACTGACATTCCTCCCATCAAGAGATGGTGAGAGGTTCCTTCTCCTTGAACAGAAGTAGGACTATAGCAGAAATGATGTTATGTGACTTGTGAAGATAGGCCATAAAAACTGGCTCATAATCCACCTGGTTCCCTGAAGGGCTCGTTCTTTGAATCCAGCTACCATACCATAAGTAGCCCAAGCAGCCCATGATGAGGCTCACGGGGAGAAAAACTAGGCCTCTAGCCCTACTTGAGCTTCTTGCCAATGGGCAGCACCAACTTGAACAAGCCATCTTGAAAGTGGATCTTCTAGGCTCCAACTGAGTAATGTTGCAGGGAGCAGAAACAACTTGATCTTGCCAAGCCCTGCTGAATTTGCATGTTGATTACAATATAAATGACTGATGCTGTCTTAAGCCACTAAACTTGGATCAGTCTGTTATGCAGCAATATATAACTGAAGCACCTTCTTATTGCTTTCCTTGCATGCTGCCTTCTCTTTCTCTTCATTCCCCATGAATTTTCTAGAAGATAAAGCTGATCAAATTATGTCCCAGATTCCCCCACCCAGCATTTTTTTTTTTTTTTTTTTTTTTTTTGGCATTAGGATCTCTGCCACTAAACTGTAATCACTTTGAGGTCATGAACGATCAATTGCTTAACTTTATAGTAGTATTAAACCTTTACTGAATAGGGCACCTGGGTGGCTCAGTTGGTAAGCGTCTGCTTTTGGCTCAGGATCCCAGGGTCCTGGGATTGAGTCCCACATGGGGCTCCCTGCTCGTTGGGAAGTCTGCTTCTCTCTCACCTTCCCCACCCCCCAACTCATTCTCTCTCTCTCTCAAAAATAAATAAAAATACTTTAAAACACACATACACACACACACACACACACACACTTGCACGCACACAAACATTAACTGAATAAATCTATTATCAAAATGTTTTGTTCCTATAAGTTCAATAGATCTAAACTAGAATCTTGACTTGTGTGTAAATTTTGTGAAACTGAATTGCCAAATGAATATTGTTGACTTCTCTTTAATGAGCATAAGGGGAAAAATTTTAAAGAATACACTTTCCAATATTAAAATAGTATGTACTTACAAATCAAGAGACATCCTTGATGAAAACATATTATGACTAAGAAAATAGGGTGTGAAAAATTGACACATATTTCTTTATAAGCAAAAGGTAGACTGTTTTGTCTAAACCTTAGAAGGCTGATTTGGTAAGTCCAAAAATAGTTTTGTTTTATCACATAAAAGTACAAAATTATAAGCAGTTCTTAATATCACAAGTATAATATTTATTGTTACCATTCCTAAGAATTTCCAAATTTTATGTTAATATAAAATACCATATATTTTCTTCTGAATATTCCTTTAGTCCTTCTGTTAGTACACAACTACTCCCAAATTCCCTCTCTAACAAATTCTTGGTATTTGTACTTTTTTCTTTTTTTTCTTTTTGCTTCTTAGTGATTGCTTCTTCTGAAGGCAGATTGTTTATTATTTATGTTAAATTTTTATAAAACCCACTTCCTCCAAGGAGTGTAGAGTGCTTGACATACAGAGGATTTTTTGTATTTTGTTTGTTTTAATGGACATCTTCCAAGCCTTGAAACAGCAAAGAAAAACACCACCAAAGTTAGAGGAAAAGATCACAGAGCAGGGGACAGAGCAGCAAGGTCAGAAGTGAGTAGGAATTGGTTTATTTGTAGAATAGTAAGATCTCAGGGAACTGTGAAAATAATTAGGTTCAAACCACAGTCAACTTTATAGTGCTACCCTTGGGAAACGAAGGTGTCCCGATCTCTCATTTTTAAGTTGACTGCAGGATCTGTAGTTCCATCCTACCCTCCTTTAGTCGGCCTCTTCTTTGTGTGTCAAGACCACTGATTAAAAATTGAGTAGTAGTCCCTGCTCTTTGTACATTATGCTGAATTTGGACAAAAGTAAAGGCAGAAACAGACTAAAATCAATGAATTCTCTTCATTTACATTTATTGAAGAAATTAATTGATATATGACTTGGGAGGGGACAGTGCATTTGAAATAAAAAGAGGCACAGGGGACAGTGAAGAGACTTCTGTGGGTTTCTGGTGATGAGACCTCTAAGAGGAAGTCTGGCAGGTCACATCCTTGAAAGTGGGATCTCAGACACTTTTGAATGGAGACTGAGAATTAAAACTAAGCTGCTTTAAAGAGAATGAAGAAAAGTGGTATTTATCACACACTGATTTTGTGGGCAAAGACCTCTTCAAAAAGGGCACATCTTCGGCAAAATGAATGTAGAACACTCAGTGTGCCATCTGGGCCGCACAAGAACTATCCAATATTTCCACTGTCCAGACTGTGATTTTCCAAGAGAAATGTTCAATAGGGAACAACCACAACAACAGCAACAACAAGCCTAAGTATTTCAGCAGCTTCTATACAAGGTATTAATGACCACATGAGAATTAGTGGGCAAAACACCAAAGAACTTTTTCATCCTTTGGTAGACATAAGTGAAATTCTTTTTTTTTTTTTAAGGATTTTATTTATTTATTTGACACAGAGAGTAAGAGCACAAGCAGGAGTAGCCGGCAGACGGAGAGGGAGAAGCAGCCTCCCCAAGGAGCAGAGAGCCCGACTCGGGACTCGATCCCAGGACTCTGACCTGAGCCAAAGGCAGCTGCTTAACCAACTGAGGCACCCAGGTGCCCCGGTGTAAGTAAAATTCTTAAGTGCATGTTCAGTCTGATACATTTACACAATGCAAAAGGAGTAAACCTCTTACAACCAATATAGCTTTAGTGAGAAACTTCCAAGAGCAGGGGTTATAGGTCACTCAGCTTCTGCTTTGCTGAGAGCCTTAAGACTAGTAAGGAAAAGGAAGACAGAGAACACGTGAAGCAAGGAAAGGGAAAAAAAAAGCAAAAAAGGGAAAAGCAAAAAGTTATCTCAAAATCCACCTGAGAAAATAGAGAGTTTCCATAAATGGAAGAAGCTTTAATTCTTGCAGAATGCTAAAGTACAGAAGCCTTTAGTGTCTTACAGAGTTAGAGATAAATGGGAGCAAAACTTCAGGAACAAAAACTAAATACCATAAAAGTCCTGAAATCTCTTTTCTTATAAAGTATGAGATTTTAACTCTAAAGTCTTTTCATGAATACTGAATGGGGCAGAGAAAGAATCAGTTGAATCGTCAAAATAACTCCCTAACACATCAGTGAGTATTATCATTCTAAAATATATATTACATACATTATTGTTCTAAATAGCTCTAATGGGAGTCCCTGGTATATAATTTTGTATAATTCCATTATGGTTGTTGCATTATAAATGTTCAAACACATATATGTGGTAGGACTTGGGGTCTTCTACCATGATGGTGAATCATTATTTTTAGTAGCTTTTTCTCTAATTATAGTGGTAATCAATGTTTATTTTTACATATTAGGGAAATTCTAAAAAGTAAAGATTTAAAAACCTGTCTATAATACCAGCTCTTATAAATAACTGATGTAACATATTTATGTCCTTAACAAGTATTTTTTGAGCACCTACTTTGTGCCAGGTCCTTGTCTTAAAATAAAGACACAGTAGAATTTCCATCCTTCTAAATGAGAAGAGACAGAAAATAACCCTATTAACAAATAAATAATATTAAACACTAAAATATAACATGAAGAAAATAGATTAGGCTAATGTGATAGGGAATAATGACAGGTAGGAAAAGGGAAGAGCTTAAGGTAGCACGAAAGGCTTGCTCATTTTGACAAGGCAGCACTTGTATGGAGAACCAACTGGGGATCAAGATGCAAGTGTGACAAAATCAAAAGGAAGACTGTTTTGGGAACAGTCTGGACTGGCACAACCAAAGTCCCTGGGATAGAGATGACCTTGTGCTGTGGGAGAGACACAAGAAGGCTAGCACATAGAGAAAGAGAGGCAGAGGTGAGGGAGAGAATGATGGAGAGTTGGGTGGCGTCCTCATGGTGTAGGGTCTTGGAAGCAATGCAAAAGGTATGTGGACTTAATTTTGGTGTGATTTCCATCATGGGAGTCACATGACCTCTTTTAGAAAGAACACTCCTACTTCTATGTGCAGGTTAGATCAAGGAGACAAAAGAGTAAACATGGGTGTACCTGTCAGGAGGTTGTTGCAGGGTTCCTGTGGCTTGGATGAAGGTATGCTAAGATTCAGGATGTGTTTTGGGCAAAGGGGGTAAAACTGCTGATAGAATAGATGAAGTGTAAAGAAAAGAAAGGAATTAAAAAGGGGGGGGATCTAGGCTTCCAGTCTAATGGTGCTTCTATTTACTGAGTTCTATTTGCTATTGGTTCTCTTTACTGAGTAAAATGGTTCTATCTACTGAGTAGTGAAGTTTCATATATAAAGGTGCTTTTTTTAAAAGACTTTATTTATTTATTTATTTGACAGATAGAGATCAGAAGCAGGCAGAGAGGCAGGCAGAGAGAGAGGGGGAAGCAGGCACCCTGCTGAGCAGAGAGCCCAATGCGGGACTCGATCCCCGGACCCTGGGATCATGACTTGAGCCGAAGGCAGAGGCATTAACCCACTGAGCCACCCAGGTGCCCCTATAAAGGTGCTTTTATCCCACAGTAAGAATACATTGTCAAAACTTTTCCCATTTTTGAATAGCTACTAAAAAACTCAGAAACACAATTAGTTTTAAATGATAGCAATTGGTATTTGAGATTTCTGACATTTTTCTTTATCCAACTAAATAATTTCTGATTTCATTGTTCATTTAGGGTCCCATTTTCTTGGTCAATGCTAGGTTTACTTTTTTAAAAATAGTGTAATGTTATTTATTACAAAAAAATAAGTTTGTTCCTAACCCAAACACAACCCAGATCCTGACACTGAACAATATTTATAGCCACTGGCCACATTTATTTCTTCTTTTGTTGTGGCTGACTTGGCTACTGTGCCTTTTTTTTATATGTGTGTATCTGTGTTTTTCCCCATTAATTTCAAAACATACTTCTTTTAGATGTGGTATATATACATAATGGAATATTACTCAACTATCAAAATAAATGAAATCTTGCCATTTGCAATGATGTGGTTGGACCTAAAGTGTATTACACAAGCAAAACAAGTCAGTGAGAGAAAGACCTACGATCTCACTCATACGTGGAATCTAACAAACAAAACAGAGGGACATATGGGAGGGAGAGAAAAGAGAGAGAAAGAACTAAACTATGAGAGACTCTTTAAAGGAGGTGCTTGGGTGGCCCAGTTGGTTAAGCATCTGACTCTTGGTTTCTGCTCAGGTCATGATCTCATAAGATCCAGTCGTGAGATGGGCTCCATGCACAGTGTGGAGTCTGCTTGAAATTCTCTCTCTCCCTCTCCCTCTGGCCCTCCCTTTGGTCTCTCTCTCAAATAAAATAAATAAAATCTTTTCCTTTTTTTTTTTTTGTTTAAAGAGAGAGATTCTTAAAGATAGAGAGCAAACTGAGGGGTGATGGAGAAAGTGAGTGGGGGATGGGTATTAAAGAGGGCATTTGATAGGATGAGAAATGGGTGTTATTTGTAAGTGATACCTCACTGAATTCTACTCCTGAAATCCACATTGCACTGTATGTTAACTAAACTGGAATTTAAATAAAGATTTTTTTAAAAATAAAAATATATTTATTTTTATATTAAGAATAGTAACCCTTGGTCTGGATGCAATTTTGATTTGTCATTTACCTTTCCATTTTGTTTTCTTATACAAGTAGTATACAAGAAGTATTTTTTTAAAGATTTTATTTATTTGAGAGTGACAGAGCATGAGATGTGGAAGAGAGTCAGAGGGAGAAACGGACTACCTGCTGAGCAGGGAGCCCAATGGGGGACTCAATTCTGGGACTCTGGGATCATGACCTAAGCCAAAGGCAGTCACTTAACCAACTGAGTCACCCAGGCACCCAAGAAGTATTATCTTTACACAGAAATTTATTACTATTTTCCTACATGATTTTTTGTGACTATAATACCATCCTAATATTTACTTTTTGTACTTATCTTTTCAACCTACTTGAAACTAAGTCAATCATTTATGAAATGGGTTTTCATGGGCTTGGGTCTTAGGGACGTGGTTGTCTGCTTTCATTAAATAGCCGCATCATTCCTGGTACTTGCACTTTTGAGTGCTCTGTCTTGTGGGAGTTTCACCACCAACTTATTCAGTAGGTCATGGCACCTAGCATAACAAATGATATTGTCGTTTCATCATTACATATCCCAGAAATAAAATCATTAAATAAATTTAAAATATCAGGGCGCCTGGGTGGCTCAGAAGAGATTAAACATCCCTTCGGCTCAGGTCATGATCCCAGGATTCTGGGATCAGCTCTGGCAGTCAGGGCTCGCTGCTCAGTGGGGAGTCTACTTCTCCCTCTCCCTCTGCCTCTCCCCCCTTCTCCTGCTCTCATGCATGTGCGCACACTCTCTCTTTCCCTTTCAAATAAATAAAATATTTAATAAATAAATAAATTTAAAACATCAAAGCAATTCATTAGGAGTGAAAGCAAAACAAAACCAACCAAGCAATGAAAAGAGCAGGAACTAAAATTCAACACACATAGAAAGAAATTAATGGTTTATTAAATAGATCAAATCACCACATAGGGCAAATATTTATTCCAAATATTTCTACCAAAAGGAACCAGGGATTCCTAAGTAAATTACTAACTCCAGTTCTAAAGCAGGAAAAGGACAAGATAATTTGGGACGTTTTATGCCAGAAAACAAATGCCTCGGTGATGAAAGGTGATAACATTAGAATCAAAGATCCAGCTCGAACAGGCTCTTACTGGAAGAATTCTGCCCCCAAAATATGAGTCCATGGTGGTGTATAAGAAAGAGAAAGGAGGTAAGAGAAAGCTCTTCTTTTCCAAAGAATTTCAGCTAATTAACACAGAAGAGCGACTTCTGGTTTCTGGTCTGGCATGTCAGGAGCTTAGAAGTCATGCCCATCCAAGTAAAAAGCTGAACAAAATGAAAATCAACAGCTCTTCTTATCTGGCAGAGAAGTGAGGTCACAGGGCAAAACACTGACTCAAAAACTAGAGAGATGGACAGACAAATAAAGAAAATCACAACCTATTAGAGCAAACCCTGTGAGCAGAGACTTCTGGGAGCGTATGTCAGGACATGGACACCTAAACTGGAACAGATGAATTATTAGAGGCTCAGTGGGAACCAGTTTTAGAATTAAAAATTTCAGGGGTATCTACTCATAAGAGGGGCCCATGATTTTGTGAGTTTTTTTTTCTTAAGAATTTATTTATTTATTTGTCAGACAGAGATCACAAGGAGGCAGAGAGGCAGGTAGAGAGAGAGGAGGAAGCAGGCTCCCTGATGAGCAGAGAGCGCGATGTGGGGCTCGATCTCAGGACCCTGAGATCATGACCTGAGCCGAAGGCAGAGGCCTTAACCCACTGAGCTACCCACGTGCCTGGTTTTGTGAGTTTTACCTCCAGTATTTCATACAGTGAATATTAAAGAAAAATCCCCACATTCTTCCAGCAGGGGAGGGGAAAGGAACCAATCTGAAATAGGTCACAGCACTCTGTTCTTAATGAGGCCGGCCTTCAGGGGCAACTAGATAATCAGAACCTAGGTGACCGTGGGAAAGGGAAATACCCAGCTCCAGACCACTCTAGCCATCCTTTCCATCCCAGGGGCTAGGGGAGGACTGAAGAGCACTTAAGAAGTTCATAGTCTGGGGGCACACACTCATTAGAAGATTGAAACTGTTGGGTACCTGGGTGGCTCAGTCAGTTAAGCCTCTGCCTTTGGCTCAGGTCATGATCTCAGAGTCCTGGGATTAAGCCCTGCATTGAGCTCCCTGCTCAGCATGAGGTCTGCTTCCCCCTCTCTCTCTGTCCCTCACCTCTGCTCATGCCCCCTCTATCTCAAATAAATAAATAATATATATGTGTGTGTGTGTGTGTGTGTGTGTGTGTGTGTATTTTAAAAGGAGATTGAAAGTGAATTACGGCACTGTAGAATGCTTCCCAGTCCTTCAGAGCTCACTACCGTATCACTGAAGTCTCATTTATTGATGTCTCTTTCACCGAATACATCATGTCTACATTTCAACAAAATATTACAAAGCATACTAAAAGGCAAAAAACACAGCTTGAAGAGACAGAGGATCAGAACCAGACTCAGATATGGTAGAGTTGTGGGAATTATCAGACTGGGAATTTAAAGTTATGACTCCTATGCTAAGGCATCTAATGGAAAAGGTAAATTGCATGCAAGAACAGATGGGCAATGTATACAATGAGACAGAAATTCTAAAACAGAATAAAAAGAATTGTCAGAGATCAAAAACCTGTAAAACAGATGAAGACTGCCTGTGAAGGGCTTGTTGGTAGACTGGACACTGCTGAGGAAAGAATTTCTGAGCTTCAGTCTATGTCAATAAAAACTTCCAAATCTGAAAAGCAAAGAAAGACTAAAGAAAAAAAAAACAATATCCAATAACTGTGGAGCAACTACAAAAAAATATAGCCTATGTGTGGTGTAAACAGAATACAAAAGAGAAGAAAAAAAGGAAGAGAAGAAATATTTGGAGCAATAATGACAGAATTTTCCCTAATAATGACTAAAACATAGATCCAGGAAGCTCAGAGAATACCAAACAAGATAGAACTCTGTCTAGATTTGATATACTGATCACAAAGTATGAGGAATGATAGAATTAGAATTATTTTTTAAGATTTATTTATTTATTTATTTGAGAGACAGAGAGAGCAGGCGTGACTGGAAGGGATAGGCAGAGCGGGAAGGAGAAGCAGACTCCCCACTCAGCTGAGATCATCCTCTGCCCCCAACATGGGGCTCCATCCCAGGACTCTGAGATCATGTCCTGAGCCAAAATCAAGAATCAGTCACTTAATCAACTCTGCCACCCAGGTGCCCAAACTAGATTTTTTTTTACTTAACATTAAAACATAAAGTCTACACTTGATAAATTTGTATTTTGAAAAAAGATTCTATATTGTGAAACAAAACTATCTTTTTTCAAAACTGATAGCTCTTCCTGCCAGGATATGAAACAGTATATATACATGGGGAGAAAACATCTTATTTCTTTTCAGTTCAGTCCAGTGAAAAGAAAGGCACATCACAGATACAGAGTGTCCTCCCTTAATCAAAGTAACAGTCTTCTTGGATTTAGGTTTTGTGATCAGTATATCAAATCTAATACAGATTCTGAGCTGGGACCTACGGTATGATTGATCCACCACCATCCCCACCAAGACCCCATGGGTTCACCAGATTGGTCCTGTGTGTGGCAGGCAGTGTGTGTGCCCAGGCAGGGTGTGGTGGAGGCAGAACTCTACTTGGCAAAGAGAAAGAACCCAGAGAGTCAGATGGAAGCTGCGTCAGGAGGCGATGCCCGTCTTCCTGCAGTTTCCAGGTTTCCCTTGGGGAATGCCTTCTGCTGACCACAGGTGTCTAGGGGGAGAATGAAAACCTGATTTCTATGTGAGCAGACTAAAGACAGAGTCTAAGGAAGCCCATTGAAAGACTAAAGAAATGGCCTCTGTGGTTTCTAATTTCAGGGGATTGAGGGAAAACAGAGCTGCTCTGTGTGACCTTACAGAAGAGTAAATAATAGTATTTCATCCATTAGCTTGTAGGCGTTGCTACCATCTTTTATTCCCCCTTGTGTTCACATAGGAAACCATGTGACTTTGCAGATCTGCCTGTTGCCAGGTGGAATTTATCTGCCCTTCCCTTGAACAGAAGCTGGCCTTGTGACATGCTTCGAATGACAAAATGCATCAAGAGCCATGCAGGGCTAGGTCCAAGCAGAGGCCTCAAGAGGACTGTCATTCTCTTGCAAACTCAAGGAGATGAAAAAGCTCAGGCTAGCTGCCTGGAGAGTCAGACCACTTAGACCAAAGACAAGCAGCTGAGGCCGTTCTGGGCTAGCAAGGCTTGGCTGATCTCATGGGAATTGTGGTTGCATGACTGGGCCAAGCCAACCCCAGAAGAAAAGCTCAGCTCAGGCCAGCCGAAATGTCAACTTACGGAAGGAAGAGAGAAGTAAAAGGCTATTGTTTTAAGCTATAAAGTTTAGGGCTGGTTTATCATGTACTAAAGCCAAGTGGTACCCCACTGTCCCCAGTGTTTACCACAATACCAGGCATTCAGAAGGCACGCATCAAATGGTGGATAAATGTGTTGTTGAATAAATGAATCCATGTACCGTAACGCCCGTAGTGTGCCAAAGTTGTGCCAAGTGTGAGGATACAGAGACAATGGACGTGGTCTCTGCCATCAAAGCGGTATCAGGCTAGTGGAAGAGACGAACAATCAGGTGGTATTTACACAAGATATTGTAGCAACCTATGCTGGTGATATGTTCAGAATAACATGGGAGATGCACAGACCCCAGAGGAGGAGCAGGGTCAGCAGGAGCTCCTTAAGGAGGTGAGGCATTGGCCAACTGTTAAAAAAACAAAAAACAATAAACAAAAACAAACAAAACAAAACGGCAAAGTGACCAGATGAAGTCATGACATTGTGCTTGCGTGCATACAAACAGAAAAGAGTAGAAGGCCACAAACGAAACTGCTCAGGAAAATGGGGTTGTATTAGGGGAGGGGCAGGTGATGAACTAAGTGTGGCTCTGCTAACAGCTGCGTGGACCTCAGCTCTCACTCCCACTCGGAGTCTTCCTTTCCTCCTCCGCATAGTAGGACCTGAATTGTGCTTGGCACATGGAGGCGTTCTGAGCAATCAATCAGGTAACCTACGCAAGGCGCATGCCCAGTGCCAGCATGTCCTGGCTACCTCAAGCCTGTCTATGATTATTGAGTTTGCTGTCTTGTTTTCATAGGCATATATTTCTTTGGATTTACATATATTTCAACAAAGTAGGAAATAAATCTTTGAAAAATAAAGTGATCCTCGAACGCTATAAATATATATGTTAACCTTGAACAGAAGCAAATTCTTAACCTGAATCTCTATGTTCTGTGCTTCTGTAATAAATCAAATTAATAAAATAAAAGTGGAGAAAAGGTTTTCCGGGTAGAAGGAACATCGAGTATAAATTTAGCACATTGTGAAATTGTTTGGCACATACGTGGGATGGCAAGTGCCCAATCTGACCAAAATACGATGTGCCGAGGACATAGCTGGATAGAGGGGGCAGAATGAATAGCCAGAGCCAGGTCATGAAGGACCTCACATGGACAGCAGAGTTTTGAGTTCATGCATAGGCCATGGGGAGCCACTGTGCCTCTTACTTGGAAGGGATGTAAGCAGCAGTCTTCTTAGAAAATAAAGTACTATTTAAGTAGGAGTAAGATGACACCATTTCCCTCATTCAGCTTTATCCAACAGTAATTTTGGGATGCCTTCCACAGATCACTGCTTCTCCAGTATAGGCGAATCCAAATAAGTTCTGGTTCCAGCTCTCAGAGGGTTTCTAGGCTAGTAGGTATGACAGCCTGGGAAGCAAAGGCTACAACTCAATATACTAGGTTGTAAATGGAAAAGGAATCAAGTTCTACGTTATAATGGGACAGGATGACTAATTCTGAGAGATGGGGAGGGGCAGGAATGTTAAGGACAAAGCTTTTGGAGGTAAGATTTCAGTGGTTTACTAATGAAAAATGATCCATCTCTGTCCATTCCTGGGATCTCTAGTTTCTCTACAGGCCACCCCTTTCTATAACCCTTTCCACATGTCAGAGTACCATTTCCATTTCTCTGTCTGCTGCCTTCCATTGCCAATGTGAACACCTTGGGCACCAAGTATCAAAGAACTAATGCAATTATTTATAATATTATATAAACTGGACCCAACAGTATTAAATCATAAACATTGCATATTTAAATTTACCCCATTCCCAAGTCCCAGAAGGGAAAGTTGGCAACTTTCCCCTTTTGTTAATAAGACCCAAACTCAAAATAGCTCTCCAAAACTCATATTAACCAACCACGATTCAGCAAAAATCCAAGCTGATTACTTTGAACCCTGTGGCTCTCAATTTCATAAGTTTGAGATTTTTGTTCAATGTTAGATCACAAATTAAAAGTCATGTTATAATTTATACCATAAAATTTGAATGTTTGGCAAAATAGAAATCTATAGTGAAAACTTTTAAGAAGCAAAATCCAACATGAAAACCTTTGATTAACTTTTATTACTATATGGGCTCTATAGTCGGTTCAGCACGAGCTGGTTGTGCATAATCCCCAGGCTTAAGCAGCCCCCGAAGACAGCGGCACTCAGTGACCCTTCATATGTGGGGCTCTCATCAATGGATCCATATTTTCAAGATTTATATTTGTGTTTAGTCTGTGTTCACCTACACCACAATGTGCATGTTTATTACATTGATTGTCTTAAATTTAGTTGCTCTGCCAAAGTCTACTGCAAGGACAGGTATACATTAAAGAGTAGATACTATGGATTTTCTTACAACACAAGAAAACTTTCTCAGCAGTTACCAAATTTATGACTAGTTTGGGAAAGTTAAACCATCACCTTCAACATCTATTGATCCTTTCTCACTTTCATAAAGCCTCTCTCTTCAGCAGCACATTTAGATAGGCAGGACTAGAGATGAGATTCACATAAAATAATGTTCCTTTTGATGATTGAAATCCCCTCAGCTCTTTCACTATGATCAATTATGAAAACATTTATTTCTACATATTCATGTGCCCCACTGAAAGCTACTTCAAGTGGTACTAAAAACGGTTCCTAAAAATAGACTCGGAACAATCTATTCCAGTATGCTGTATATATTCCGTGTGATTTCATACTTGAATACTCTCGCTGAACGAGAGCCACTTTAGCAGGTCTTGGCCAATTAGTAAGTTACAGAAGTAGGATTTGTACCCAGCCAGACCAGCTCCAGAGTCTATGCTCTTAACCACCACATTATATGCCTCACTGACATTGAAATTGAGGCTGATGTCCTAACACATGAAAAGTAGTATGTGTTAGCTATTATTTTTGTTTGACTTGAGCTATACATAAGTAATACATAGATATATATGTGTACATGCACATATATATCTGTGATAAATATATATATATATATATGTGGCATACAATATACAAATATCTCTGATCATTAAAACATCAATGAATGGGGGCACCTGGGTAGCTCAGTGGGTTAAGCCTCTGCCTTCGGCTCAGGTCATGATCCCAGGGTCCTGAGATCAAGCCCCACATCAGGCTCTCTGCTCAGCAGGGAGCCTGCTTCCTCCTCTCTCTCTCTCTCTGCCTGCCTCTCTGCCTACTTGTGATCTCTGTCAAATAAATAAATAAAATCTTTTAAAAAAATCAGTGAATGAAAACAACAAAAAAGAGATAAGACATTACAAGTAAATTAAGAAGTAAAAGATAAAAGCTGTATGTCTGGTATATGTTTTCTTTGATCTACTATGGCCATTTATTTTGTTTTGGTGAGCAGTTTTGACCCATAATGAAATAGTACAAAAGTGATAGTACTCAATCAGATCTTCCACAAAGAAATAAAAGAAGAATATCATGCTGAATGTTAAGGTGAAATACTATGGAGGCTCAAGTAACCTTCTAAGAAATCCAGGAAACAAAATAATTAATAATAATAATAATAATAGTAACAACACTGATATTCAAGGAACAGCAAGACAATCAAGGTATGCCTTTCATAGAAGGCATACCCAGCACTACACATTTAACAACCATATCTTCAGATGGGTCTTGATGCATCCATGTGTGAATTCAAGTGCCAATATGAAGACACACTATGTCGATTTTATGGGAAAAGTTCTGTGGAACATAGAAGGTGCTTGCCTAGCATGTGAATTAATTTGCTAAAAGAGCACTTTCCTAATGTATTACTATTTTAATATGGATATGAATATTTAGAAAGTTAATTTTTAGATAAGAATATAAATAAACCAATATTATTTAGTTATAACTGTATATTCTATCACAACTGGTGAGAGCTTATTTATATTTAATTAATAACTGATATGAAATTCTTTAAAGGACAATTAGTCTTCCCCAATAAATAAAAATATTCATAAAATGAAATAAGAGTAGCACACTGACAAGTGAATTTATTCAACATCTCAGTATAATGTAAATAAGATTTTTTAAAGATATTCATGGAAATTTTTATTATATTCTGCTAGAGCAGAATCTAACTTTCCAATGTTCTTAATTAGTATCATTTCTCTAGACATTCACAAAAACACAATATGGGTCAACGTCACCAGGAAGCAATATCTCAGGAATAAAAGAGCCTCAGATAGCTTACAAGTCCATCTTGTATTTGAGAACCAAGGGGAGGAAGAGAAAAGTAGGCTGTTAGGGTTACAAGAGGTTTGATATGACTGGCAAGCTTCAACCTCTACTTGTCCTCACCTTATGAACCTACAGCATCATCCTGTAAGGAGATTTTAGCTTAGTGTTAACTCAGAAATGGACTTTCTCATGAAACTTGGGGTCATTATAGGGCCTTATTTGTTGTCTTGGGGAACTCTGGGACCCACAAAACTGTGCACAGGAATCAATTTGAATGTGACTATTAGTAAGCCAAAAAAGGACATTCAAAAAGAATACTAGGAACTTTTTCCAATTGCCCTGGAGGCTTGGGCTGGGATGCAAAGAACACATCTCTACTCCAAACTCCAGAACCAGAGAGTTCTCTTGGGAAGAATGGGACAAGCATGGAGTTTCTGCCACCACAATGAACCCTGGGAGCATGGCTAAGGGGGAAACCCAGGAATTGTCTCCTACAAGAGCTACCTACCATCAGGAGTGGCAGGAACAAATATTAGGCTAAACAAAACTTGTGCCAGGAGGTGTCTACTCCAGCATGATTCATTTTTAAGAGAAAAATAATTCAGTCACCAATGGGCCTAATGTTCAGGACAAATATAATTATTAAACTTTTAATATATACCATATCGAGAAGAGTGAATACATTTTTTTTCCTATCACATGTTGTAGGTTTAGAGACAGAGACTCTAATAGGCTTAAATCTACTACTGATCCCATAAAACACCTAGTCTACCAGAAGTATATAGTCCAACAGAAAGAGGTTGTATGTTTTAGTTTGTGATCTGCTGCCAACAGTTACCATTCCTCATTTTCCTGGGGTGGTGCTCATTTGCTGGTATCTCTGTGGGGAACCACCACTCTCCATTCTTAGAACATATGATTTGGGTGGAGTTGACCACCAGTGGGCTGCCCCCGTCCCCGATCTGGCCACAGTAAACTTCTTCCCCTGCACGAAGTGGTGGATTCAGGGGTGGGGAAGCCACCTAAGCCAGACCACTGAAACTCAGAGGGTCAGACCCACTACTTCAGCAGAAGATATCTGCAAGAACACTTCTCTTCCTGGGGCGCCTGGGTGGCTCAGTGGGTTGAGCCTCTGCCTTCCGCTTAGGTCATGATCTCAAGGTCCTGGGATCGAGCCCCGCATCGGGCTCTCTGCTCGGCGGGGAGTCTGCTTCCCTCTCTGCTTACTTGTGATCTCTCTCTCTCTGTCAAATAAATAAATAAAATCTTAAAAAAAAAAAAAAAAAGAACACTTCTCTTCCTGAGAAGACTAGCTGTCAGGGCAATGTAAGTCTGAAGCTGCTGGTAGCCTCCTTTACCTCCACATGCAGGGAGTCTGCCAACAGAGAGGACAGTAGAGTCTGGAGCAAAAAGAGAAAGGGAAAAGCACAGTGTTTCTGATGACACGAGGGGGACATTTGAACCAGTAAGTTTCTATCTTGTATAAGCTGGCTTGCTCTGGCTTGGCTTTGCTTCTATATTTCTTTTTCTTTTCTTTTCTTTTCTCTTCTTTCTTTTATCTTTCTTTCTTTCTCTCTTTCTTTCTTTCTTTCTTTCATGTTTTATTTATTAGAGAGAGAGAAAGAGAACTATATGGGAGGAGGGACAGAGGGAGAAGCAGGCTCTCTGCTGAGCAAAGAGCCCAATGTGTAGCTCCATCCCAGGACCCAGAGCTCATGACCTGAGCCAATGGCAGATGCTTCACCATCTGAGCCACCCAGGTACTCAGGTACCAGGTACCCCTGAGCTGGCTTTTCTATCACTTGAAAGCCCGAGAGTCTTGACTTACTTGCCTGTATTTCTATTTACTTGGATTCAACAAGCATTGGTTGAGGACCTACTGAGGGCCAGGCACTGTGCTACCTGCTTAGGCTACAAATATGAATGAAACATAGTTGTAATCTCATGAGAGTTCTGTGCTGGGTAGTAAACCTAACTTCTAGTGATTCTCTACAGGTTAGCAGGCCACATGCTATTTTGAAACCACAGACCCACAGATCTCTATCCTGACCAGAACAGCCTCACTGGACCAGAACAGTCATTTTGAAGGACAAGGAAAGGGAATAACACCCAGTTGGTGAGATTTTTTTTTTTTAAACCATAAAACTGGCAGTATATTTTTACAGACTAATAATCAAAGAAAAGAATTATCCTTGAGAAGCTATTCGATGAGAATCAGAATATCATCTAAAAACAGTATTCTAGAACATAATAGTAAATACTTTATTCGAAGCTTACTGTGCCTAAAATCACAATGTAGAAAAATAAACTCTTACTAAATTTAGTTGAGTGTTAACAATGATAGGGATAAAAGAAATGAACCCAGAGAAAGCCTGAAACGTGCCTATAAAATAAGTTAGGAGTCCATTTGAATAGTTTTGTATTTAAAATAATGTACTTTAATACCTTTCATCAATACTCATTTTCAACCCCAAAATACAGCAGGAAAAAGATTACCTTTTCTAAGATCTAATGTTACTTCATGCATGGCATGATAGCACAGGTGTTCTGGAGGACACAGTATTGAAAACCTGTAGGGCGCTCACTTCTAACCAGTGAAGAGTCTCATTTCCTCATGAGAATATAGCAACACCTCCGGTAAAACTAGATGAGCACTCTAGGAGGAGTCAAAGTAGTGACCTTTTCCGAAGATCTTGGATAGGCCTCACTCACCAGTTAGAAATAAAAGTAACACTTTGTTACAAGTGTTTTCAGTAGGTCATAACAAAAAGATGAAATAGAATTTGCATTTCACTTTTATAGAAATAAATCTGATAGGAATCTCAAGGCTGTCGTGTAGAGCAAACCCTAAGTAAAGCTGAGAAATAAGTGAAGTTTTGGGTTCCCACTTTCCTGAGCTCTGAATTGTGTTAAACTATTCTTCAGAGGCCATATACCCCTCACCTCCATTAATCTGGAAGTTCCCCAAATTCTAAAGGTATGTCTCTCCTTTTGTCCAAGTACCAACAGGGAAGAATGAGTTGGCACAGAGCTTGAGAAGCAATTTTCTTGAAGTGGGACAGGGCTAGGAAAACTTCAGTCAATTTTCAGTCTCTTTTGTCTCCCCATTCAGAGGCAAGATGACAGAATTGTACCAAATGGGAATTTTGGAGTTTACCTCCCAATGACACACCGAAGGCAAGGTCAAGGAATCAGCCAAACCGATCTGAGCATGCAAGGCTATTAAGGTTAGGAAACCTGTGCTCTGCATTGCTCTTTACTTTCCTTTTTCCACAGTCTCCTGGTAACAATTTCTTTAGAAGACCAAACCTTACCCAACCTGCCCTACACAAAAGATATTTTTTCAGACTTTCTTCAAGTACTCTTTGTTCCAGGTACAGTTTTAAGAACAGCCAGCCAGACCCTGGGCCCCACACGGAGGACCAGATGGAAACCAAGAACCTTTGTTAAAAGTCAGGACAGATCCCTCCTGCCAGGTCCCAGGCCCTTGACACACCTTATTAACCGGCACAGAGCGATCTCAAAAAATAATTCACAGTGAGGTGTTAATGATTAATAAAAAGCTTAACATGTTATGGTTCAAACACAAACCAGTAATATATGTTAAAATAAAGAAGCAAGGGGATGGAATAGTACGATGAAATCTCTAATGTCTAGACAGCTTATAAAATTTTTAGACCAATAAGGCCCTCAAATCAATTTAATTTCATAACATTGATTCCATTGGTCATAAAGGAAAGCTGGCTTGCCGACAACTGGTAAATCACCCAGATCCAGACGCCTTTTCCCAACTGTACCATCTGATACTCTCCCCCTATGTGTCATAATATCCACCTATGCATGTAGTAAGGTCCTCCTTGCCTAGTGGAGGCTAATAAATATTTGTGAAGGGATCATAGCATGGGGTAAAAGAAATCCAGAATAAAGACAGCCTTGAAAGGATGAAAATCCAGGAAAAATATTAATAAGTAGAAAAAATATGTAGCTACCTATTGTTCTGTGTCTTCTACATAACAGATGCTATATGTTTTAAGAAAAAATAATACTTAACATGTCATTTAAAGAAATCACCAAAAAGTGGTATTAAGCAGAAGTAAAATTATTTTCCTTGTAAAACTAATCAAAACCTGGCATATAAGGGTTATCTGATTAGGGCAAACTCAGCATTATTTATAAGTTTACCAAGAGTCCGAACTAACCAATACACAGCCTGAGGTCAATGTCATTTTTCCTTCAGGGGGTCGGGCCGTAGATGGACCAGGCAGAATTCAGGATATTCATGTTCAGCAAATTCAGTCTTGACCATTTAGGTTTGCCCTAAGCAGGTACCTGTATTTCCCAACATAGGAGGATGCACTCTTTAAGCAAAAGCAAAGCAGGATATCACTGGCAAGGTAATACAATGCTGAGAGGCCCCATAAAATTCTAAAAAGTCTCTCAGGTGCAGAGAGAATTATAAAGCAAATTCATTTAGATTTTAAATATCTTTTCCTCTGGATATAAATTCTCAGGAGATGGGGACTTTTTTGCTCACCAAGTGAAGTACTCGATATGCTAGCAATATTCTCTTTACTCTTAACTCTTGAGGCTTTTACCTACCAAATGAACTCTAGAATATGACTTCTGTCCTCTTTAGATTCCAAAGTCTTCAAACTATAGATTGAAAAAATGTCTTAGTACAGCAAGAGTCAGAGCTTGGCCACCAGATTTAAGTCTAATTTTACAGTTGAGGATGGTAAGGACTGGCCAATGGTCACAAAGAAGCAGAAAATGAGAGCAGAAGACAAATCTACTGACCTTATGAAGGAACTATTTCTTACACACCTACTCTGTGTCTCTGAATCCAACAATTCTTACTCATTACATTTGGCTGCAGGTTAATACCTTTGGCAGAAGACAATTTCTTTGAATCAATACTCATCAGCTCAAATGTTTGCAGACAAGCAAAACAAGTCAAAAGTACTTTTGCATAAATTCCCATTTCCTTTTAGGAGGAATAGGCAAAATTTAAAAAGAAAAGTGTAGGCAGGTTTACTGGATTCACAAAATACCCAACAGAACCATTCATAGACTATACCTAGAAAAGTAAATCACAACTTGTGTGTGGTAGACTAGTGTTTGTTACCAACATAACCTAGGGATCACTTTCAAGGGATTTTTACAGTCAACTGATAGGTGTAAAATATTTTTCCCTAAGAAGCATCACTTTTCAAAACATTACAAGAGAACTTTTCACAGCATCTTCTTTAATCTGGTGTGATAAGCTTTGGGCAGACAGAATTTATGTTCTCACAAAACTTATGGGCTCTCTGCCATAATACAGATTCTGTAAACCCAGCAAAACTTAACCACTCTTTTATTGTGTGTTTCTCTGGAAAGCAGTTGCCCTGGCAGTGACATTTCCTAGCAACCCTTGCATCTAAATGAGGCCATATGACTGGTTCTCACCAGTGGAATATAGATATAAGAGACATGGGTCACTTAGTAGCCAAGGTGGTTGGAAGGAGGTTGTGTCTTCACTTCTCCATCCTCTCTCATTCTTTCTGTCTGAACCCAAAGGACTCCAAGACTCCTAGGAAGTAGCACAGTCCCAGTATGGAAGGAGCCTGGATTCTAGGAAAGCTCAGAAACACACGTGATAGATGTTATGTAAGTGAGAAAATTCTATTGTGTTAAGCTACTGAAATTTTGGAGTTAATTTTTATAGTCACTAGCAAAACCCTAAGTGACACACTCCTTACTAGATAGAGCCATAGGCAAAACAGACATCCAGTTGATAGTAACTGCCAATAAATGTGGCAAAGAATATATAAATTTTATGATTAAATTTCCCCTCTGTCTAGCCTGCTCCTAAGATCACAGTGGCTGACTAGGCAAGTTCAACCCCAAAGCAAATGCTCTATGGTCAATCTGAGCATTTAAAGAGACTTTTTCTTCTACCAATATGGTGGGCGATAAGTTTTACTAAAATGGCCCCTGACTTCAGGTATTTGCTGTCCATTATGTCTCAGTAGGTTTCTGAACCCAAGAGGACTTGGTATTCTTTAAGATCTGAGCAAAACAACTCCCCATTTGCAGCCTTTATGTGAGAGGACATATTATTTTTAAGGAGGAAGAAGTATCAATTCCTGGTGCGAAGGTGCAGGATTATTTTTGAGACACTTGACAGTCTGCAATAAAAAAGGTCCTAAACCATGTTCAAATGTCCAAGGTTCTGACTAAAAAGAAGTACCTCCTTTTTAATTTAAAAAAGATATACAAGGGGCGCCTGGGTGGCTCCGTGGGTTAAAGCCTCTGCCTTGGGCATGACCCCAGCATCCTGGGATCAAGCCCCGCATCAGGCTCTCTGCTCAGCAGGTAGCCTGCTTCCCTCTCTCTCTGCCTGTCTCTCTGCCTACTGTGATCTCTGTCTGTCAAATAAATAAACAAAATCTTTGAAAAAAAAAGATATATAAGGCATAAATCCCTATGGCCAATAAATCTTTGTTCAAATAATAAGTTAAATTCCATTGGAAATATTTCCTGTCTATTTTGCACCTGTTCTTGTTGTAACTAGTGATGGTGGTTCATTCTTAAAAGAAGCAAGGAGCACACTAGAGCTACATGTTGATTATGAACTAAATTGGGGAAATGTGATCATGAAGGTGAGTTCTTATCAGTGGGATGCTGAAAAACAAAGACTTGAACAAGTGGGAAGTACAGAGCTGCACAAAGTTTTTATCAAAGCTTATGGGACAGACAACATGATGAAATTTGAGATCTTTTATTCTGTATGAAGCCAAAATTATGTTTTCAGCTTAGTTTGTAGTTGCTTATTCTCAGATGTTGCTCACATACCTCACACTATCAAACTTCTTAGCAATTTCACACATTTTAACTTTGTGTTATACTTGTCAAATAACAAGGTAAGATAACCCAAAGAGGAGTGTTTTGATTTGGACAAAACTTTTTACTTAAAACAATACATACAAAAGACACTATTATTATTGTGGAAAGGGGCCTACATCAACTGAGCTGAATAAGAAAAATCAATGAAATGGATTTTTCTAATAACAAGTAACTAATTTCCTAAGTTAATTTTTAATCAGTCTTATAAGAATACCTTTTTTATGAAGCCTTTCTTATCTTTCTCTGATAGGTATAATATCTTTTTCCTTATCTGTGTACCTTTTATGGCACTGATTACTCTCTAATTTGTTTTTCTAGCTATTTACACACTTTCCACACTATTTACTTATGCTAATAGACTCAAGCTATGAGGAAGCATCCACCTCTGATTTACCTTGATCTTTCCCATGCTTCAGTACCTACCAGAATGCCAGGCATGTAGAAAGAACACAAAACATGTTTCAAAAGAAGCACACACAGCACAGAACACTGTCCATGGATTCTTCACAATAATATCTTAAGGAAATAAAGCTCATTCCTGCATGTCAATACAGGTGAGGATATCATTTCTGTACCTTCTATAACAAAGCAGTTACAGTGAGGTGCTGCTGAACGTTTTTCTAATAACTTAACTCTCCCCTGAATAATGCAAAGCTGGTTCTCAAGTTAACCTCAGTGGAACTGTACCTAGAATAAACACCCAAACACTAACATTTAAAAGCTATATAGATTTAATCACCTCATTAAACATTGTGCTTAAACTACTCCATAGCATTTCCTCATCCACATGATGGAATGACATTTGAAAGTCAGAATGTTGTATTTTTAAAATGCTAGTTCCATCCATCACAATACAGCCTAAAGTCTAAAAACAATACATAACCGGGGATAAAGTTTAAAGTGTTTTAAATTTTCTTTTGGAGGTCTAAATAAAGCCTAGCAACCACCTCTTCATTTTTTTACCCCCAAAATTCTGATGTGCCATTTATATTTTTAAAAAATCAGATGACAAAATATTATATTCCATCTAATCTGAGAAATATAACTACTTTGTGTCATATCATTAATTTATTGTTCTATTAAATAAAAACATTGCCAGTTATTTCTAAAATGACAATTATAAGAAGCATTTTAATTTCTTGAATGTTAAGATATGAAATAAAAAGCTCATCTTAAAATAAAAAATGTCTGGTTCTCCTTCTCCTTCTGCCCCTCCCCACTGCTCATGCGCTCTTTCTCTCTCTTGCTTTCTCTCTCTCAAATAAATAAAGAAAAAAATATATATATAAAAAAAGAAGCAGCAGTTTGAAAAAATATCTGAGATACATGAAAGGAAATTATGTCTACTAATCTCAGAGCATGTGCTGAAGGGGCAGGGATCATTGGGCGATTCCTCTAGGAACAACCTAGATACACAGACACCTACGAAAACCAGTGCAGCACAAATGTTCATTACCTAGCTTGCTAACAATATGCACCCTGATTCAGCATTGTCCTACAGACCTGCCTCCTCCTATATACACTTGGCTGGAGCCCATCAAAAGTGGTGACATAAGACTGCCAGTGTGAAAGTAGCCCCAACAGGGGCCAGCACCACTCCAAAGTGACTCCTGCCCTGGGGAGAGAGGAAGATAACTATACACACCAATCCAACAACAGCCCCAGCAGTGGCCTGGGGGCAGACATATGATCTGATTATAGGCACTGCCCAATGACAAAAGTTTCTCATAGGACAGCACAAGGGAAGCATCCGGCAGTTTAGTGTTGCTGCATCTCTGGCAAATGCCTAATCTAACTCAACTCAAGGTGTCCCAAGACTGGCCTACTAACAAAACAGGGACCAAGCCCTCCTACAACAGGCAAAGAGAGCCATTGCTGGTGAGCCATTGCTGGTGACTGGACTGAAGGCAAAAGTGGATCAGCCACAATAGTAAGGTGCACACATCACAAACAGGAGATACCCTGAAGCTCCAGGTTCTGGTGAACAGGAGACATTGTACTGCAGAGCACTATAGGACCTCCTCTTCATAAGGCCACTACTTTTAAGATCAGAAGATGTAGCTGACTTTCCTAAAACATGACAGACACAAAGACTTAGACAAAATGAGGAGTCAGAGGAATATGTCCCAAATGAAAAAACAACAAATTCACAGCAATAAAACTAAATGAAACAGAGATAAGTAATACAGCTGAGAGACTTTAAAGTAATGGCCATAAAGATATTCCCTGGAGAAAAAAGTGAAGGACCTCAGTGAGACCCTTAACAAAGAAAAACAAACAAACAAACCTATCAGAGATGAAGAACTCAATAACTGAAATTAAAAATACACTACATGGAGTAAATAGCAGATTACAAAGAGCAGAATGAATCAGTGTCTTGGAGGACAGAGTAATTGAGAGCAATAAAGCTGAACAGGAGAGAAAAAATAATAAAAAAATAACAAGAGACTTACGGAACTTGGTGATGCCATCAAGCAAAATAAGGTAAGGATCCCAGAAGGAAAAGAGAGGGAAAGGGGGGGCACAAAATTTATTTGAAGAAATAATAGCTGAAAACTTCCTAAATCTGAGGAAGGAAACAGAAATCCAGATCCAGGGGCATATCCAGAAACCTCCCCCCAACAATATCAACCCTAGGAGGTCCTTACCAAGACACATAGCAATTAAAATAGCAGAAAGTAGTGATAGAGAGAGAATTTTAAGTGTATTTTTAAAGATTTTATTCATTCATTTGACAGACAGAGATCACAAGCAGGCAGAGGTAGGCAGAGAGAGAGGAGGAAGGAGGCTCCCTGCCAAGCAGAGAGCCCAATGTGGGGCTCGATCCCAGCACCCTGGGATCATGACCTGAGCCGAAGGCAGAGGCTTTAACCCTGAGCCACCCAGGTGCCCCAGAGAGAAAATTTTAAAGGCAGCAAGAAAAAAAGAAATTAGTCACATATAAGGAAACCCCCTGAAGGCTATCAGCTAATTTTTTAGCAGAAACTTTGCAGGCCAGAAGGCGACACATATGTGGAGCTATTCTTAGACAATATATTGTAAGCCCTGAGGGGTGACTGTGGAAGCAGCTGAAATGTCACCGGTTGTTCCTATTCTCAGGCTATTGAATGTAATATCCTAGTACAAACAGGATGCCATGATTCCCTGGGGCAAGGCATAGGTTAAGAGCTATGAAAGAATGTAATTCTCAGTCCCCCTTCCTGCAGCTGGTGATTGCTAACACAAATACCCCACTCCTCCCTTATCCCATGACTGCCTCCCTGCATGCCAGTGCATAAGGGAGATAGAAGGCTGCTTTTCAGCTTAAAGATAGTTACCATCCCTTTGTACTCCTTTCCCACACTTTGATGCATCTGTCCTTTCTTTTCTGATAAATAAAGTAAATAAAATAAAAGCTATGTGCAAAATCCAGCTGTGCTGCTCTCTCCCTTGCAGAAGCAGTTCTGCATGGCTGCTCAGATTGGTGTCTGAAAACTTTAGGGGCGCCTGGGTGGCTCAGTGGGTTAAAGCCTCTGCCTTCAGCTCCGGTCATGATCCCGGGTCCTGGGATCGAGCCCCGCATCGGGCTCTCTGCTCAGCCAGAAGCCTGCTTCCTCCTCTTTCTCTGCCTGTGTCTCTGCCTGCTTGTGATCTCTGTCTGTCAAATAAATAAAAGAAAAAAAAAAAGAAAAACTTTATTTTGGTGTGTGACAATATAATATATTTAAAATGCTGAAAGAAGTAAACCTGCAACCAAAAATACTCTGCACCAGGGGTACTACTCAGAAGAGAAGGAGAGATAAAGAATTTCGCAGACAAACAAAAGCTAAGAAATTCATGACCATTAAACCAGCTCTATAAGAGATGTTAAACAGGACTCTCTGAGTGGAAAGGAAAGACCATAAGTTAAGAGTAAGAAAACTAGGAATCACAAAAGCAGTAAAATTAAGTATATCTATAAAAATCAGTCAAGGGAGTCACCAAATAAAAGGATTAAGTTATGATATCATATACCTAAAATGTAGGGAGGGGACAGGAGTATCAAGTGGGTTCAAACTTAGATGACATCAACTTAACCTAGACTGTTAGATGCACTGGATGTTATGTACAAACCTAATGGTAACCACAAATCATAAACCAATAAGAGAGGCAAAAAAAAAAAAAAAGATCAAAGAGTCCAAGTATATCACTAAAGAAAACTAGCAAACTGTGAGAGAAAAGAGCAAGAAAATAAAGGAACAGCATAGAACTACAAAAATAACCATAAGACAAGTAATGAAATGGCAATAAGTATACACTCATAAATAATGACTTTGAATGTAAATGGGCTAAATGCTCCATCAAATGATAAAGGGTAACAGAATTGATAAGAAAAAGCAAGACCCATCTATATCCTGCCTACAGATTTCAGACTTGGTCTGAAGTCAGATGCAGACTGATAGCGAAAGAATGAAAAATCATTTATAATGCAAATGGAAGTGAAAAGAAAGCCAGAATAGCAATATTTCTATTCGACAAAAGAGACTCTAAGACAAAAACTGTAACAAGAGACAAAGAAGGACACTACATAATCATAATCACACTATATAATCAAACAAGTGAACAAGAGGATATAACAATTTTAAATATTTATGCACCCAACATGGGAGCACCCAAATACATAAAGCACCTATTAAGATAAAGTGTGTCATTGATAATGATACAATAATAGTAGGGGACTTTAACACCTCTCTTATAGCAACAGATCACCCAAAAAGTAAATCAACAAGGAAACAGTGGCTTTGAATAAAACATTGAGCCAGATGAGTCTAACAGATATATTCAGAACATTTCATCCTAAAACAACAGAATACACGTTCTTTTCAGGTGCATATTGAATATCCTGCAGAACAGATCACATATTAGGTGACAAAACAAATCTCAACAAATTAAAAAAGAATGAAGTAAAAAAAAAAAAAAAAAAGAATGAAGTCATACCCTGCATCTTTTCTGACCATAACACTAATGAAACTAGAAATCGACCACAGGAAAAGATCCAGAAAGAAAATAAATACAGGGAAGGCAAATATCATACTACTAAACAATGAATGGGTCAACCAAGAAATCAAAGAAGAAATAAAAAATACATGGAGACAAAGGGAAACGAAAACACAATGGTCCAAAATCTTTGGAGTGCAGTGAAGTTTGTACTAATACAGACCTACCTCAACAAGTAAGAAAATGAACAACCCAATCTTACATGCAAAGGAGCTAGAAAAAGAAGAACAAACAAAGCTCAAAACCAGTAGAAAAAAAGGAAATAACAAAGATTAAAGCAGAAATAAACAAAAAAGAAATGAAAAATGAAAAAAAAATAATAGAGCATCAATGAAACCAGGAGCTGGTTCTTTGAAGAGATCAACAAAACTGATAGACCTCAAGCCAGACTCATAAAGAGAGAGTAAGTACTCAAATGAACAAAATTAGAAATGAGGGGCGCCTGGGTGGCTCAGTGGGTTAAGGCCTCTGCCTTCGGCTCAGGTCATGATCTCAGGGTCCTGGGATCGAGCCCCGCATCAGGCTCTCTGCTCTGCGGGGAGCCTGCTTCCTCTCTCTCTCTCTCTCTCTCTCTCTCTCGGCCTGCCTCTCTGCCTACTTGTGATCTCTGTCAAATAAATAAATAAATAATTCTTTAAAAAAAAAAATTAGAAATGAAAGAGGAGAAATAACAACCAAAACCACAGAAATACAATTATAAGAGAATACTATGAAAACATTCTCTGCCAACAAATTGGACAGCATAGAAGAAATAAATTCCTAGAAACATATAATCTCCCTAAACCAAATCAGGAAGAAACAGAAAATTTGAACAGGTCAATTACCAGGAATGGATATTGAATTATTAATCAAAAAACTTCCAATAAACAAATATCCAGGGCCAGACGTCTTTAGAGGTAAATTCTACCAAATATATAAAGAGAGATTAATATCTATTCTTCTCAAACTATTCAAAAGAATAGAAAAGGAAGGAAAATTCCCAAATTTATTCTATGAGGCCAGCATTACCCTGATTCTAAAACCAGATAAAGATCCCACAGAAAAGAGAACTACAGGCCTGAACATCTATGTTCAGAAGAATCTATGAATCTACGTTCTGAAGAACATAGATGCAAAAATCCTCAACAAAATACTAGCAATCCAAAGCCAACAACACATTAAAAATATCATTCACCACAATCAAGTGGGATTTATTCCTGGTATGCAAGGGTGGTTCAATATTCACAGATCAATCAATGTAATGGATTACATCAACCACAGAGAGGATGAAAACCACATGATCATTTTAATACATGCAGAAAAAGCATTTGACAAAGTTCAACATCCATTCATGATACAAACCCTCAGCAAAGTAGGGTTAGAGGGAACATACCTCAACATAATTAAGGCCATATATGAAAAGCCCATTGCTAACATCATACTTAATAGTGAAAACCTGAGCGTTTTTCCCCTAAGGTCAGAAACAAGACAAGGATGCTCACTCTCACCACTTTTATTCAACATAGTACTGGAAGTTCTAGCCACAGAAATTAGATAAGAAAAAGAAATAAGAGGCATCCAAAATGGTAAGGAAGAAGTAAAACTTTCACTATTTGCAGATGATATGATATTATATATAGAAAACCCTAAGGACTCCACCAAAAATCTACTAGGATTGTCAAACGAATTCAATAAGTTCACAGGATACAAAATCAGTGTGTAGAAATCCATTCCATTTCTATATACTAATAATGAAGCTGCAGAAAGAGAAATTAAGAAAATAATCTCATTTACAATTGCACCAAAAAGAATTAAATACCTAGGGATAAATTTAACCAAGGAGGTGAATGTCCCATACTCTGTTAAGGTGTAAAACACTGATGAAAGAAATTGAAGATAACACACACACAAAAATGGAAAGATGTTCCATGCTCATGGATTGGAAGAATAAATATTGTTAAAATGTCCTTACTACCTAAAACTATTTACAGATTTAATGCAATCCCTATCAAAACAGCAACTGTATTTTTCACAGAACTAGAACAAACAATTCTAAAATTTGTTTGGAACCACAGAAGACCTTGAATAGCCAAAGCAGTCTTGGGGGTGGGGGGGATAAAACCCAAAACCAGAGATATCACAATCCCAAATTTCAAAATATACTACAAAGCTGTAGTAATCAAAAGAGTATGGTACCGGTACAAAAATAGACATATAGATCAACAGAACAGAATAGAGAGCCCACAAATAAACCCACAATTATATGGTCAATTAATCTTCAACAAAGGAGGAAAAAATGTGCAATGGAAAAAAAGACAGTCTTGGCACGGCCTGCACATTTACCTGAGTCTCCACTATAATTTTTTTCACCAGCCCACCTCATTCTAACCCTACCCCAGCAGAGAGTATGCCAACCTAAGCCCTCCCTTGGGTTAGGTGTCTACCTACATGGGTATACTGCTATGCATGTCCCTGGAAGCTCAGCAAGGACCCTAGCTTGGCTTCTTTTGCCTTGTTGCCATGGTGTCCACCACCCAGAGCCAGGTTCAGTGGGAGGATGGCCAGTGGTAGACACTATGCCACCTGAGTTTACTACTTTCCTCTAGGTCTGTCCAGGTTTTGGCCAAGCAGGGGTCCAGCATGGGTGTCTTCCTATAATGTCATCAGCACCCCCAGGTCTGCCCATGAGGTCAGACCCTCACTGCCAATGCCATGGGGTCAGGGAGCATTTGGCTTTGACAGATGGGGTTGGATTCCTTCAGGAATAGTGTGTTTCCTCTTCCTCCCTGCCATGGAATTCAGGGATCAATCTCCCTATCTAGAAGGGATCATGCATTTATTAATCCCATCAAGCATTTGGGGAATCCCTTTGCCAAAAGCAATTGAGTACATAATTCTATTAAAGCACTTGAAGACAACCCTTCCAAAAAAAAAAATTACACAAGTCAACACCCAAAACCCAAATAATCCAATTAAAAAACAGGCAGAAGGGGCACCTGGGTGGCTCAGTGGGTTAAAGCCTCTGCCTTCAGCTCAGGTCATGATCCCAAGGTCCTGGGATCGAGCCCCGCATCAGCCTCTCTGTTCAGCGGGGAGCCTAGCCTGCTTCCCTTCCTCTCTCTCTGCTTGCCTCTCTGCCTACTTGTGATCTTTCTCTGTCAAATAAATAAATAAAATATTTAAAAAAAAATAAATAGGGACGCCTGGGTGGCTCAGTTGGTTAAGCGGCTGCCTTCGGCTCAGGTCATGATCCCAGCGTCCTGGGATCGAGTCCCATATCGGGCTCCTCGCTTGGCAGGGAGCCTGCTCCTCCCTCTGCCTCTGCCTGCCTCTCTGTCTGCCTATGCTCTCTCTCTCTCTAATAAATAAATAAAATCTTAAAAAAAAAAATTAAAAAATAAAAATAAAAATAAAAAAAATAAAAATAAATAAATAAAAAAACAGGCAGAAGACATGAACAGGCATTTCTCCAAAGAACACATACAGAGGGCCAACAAAAGATGCTCACCACCATTCAAAATAAGGGAAATGGAAATCAGAACCACAATGAGATATCACCTCACACCTGTTGGAATAGTTAAAATCAAACCACAAGAAACAAGTGTTGGCAAGGATGTGGAGAAAAAGGAACCCTCATTCTCTGTTGGTGAGAGTGAAAACTATTGCAGCCAATGTGGAAGACAGTATGGAGGTTCCTCAAGCAATTAAAAGTAGATTTACCACATAATCCAGGGGTACCTGAGGGGCTTAGTTGGTTAAGCATCCAACTCTTGATTTCAGCTCAGGTCATGATCTCAAGGTCATGAACTCAACCCCCCACATTGGGCTCCACACTCAGCATGGAGTCTGCTTGGGATGATCTCTCTCCCTCTCCCTCTGACCCCACTCATGCTCATGCTTTCTCTCTCTCATAAATAAATAAATAAATAAATAAATCTATCTTAAAAAAAAAAAAAAAGAATTATCACATGATCCAGTAATTCCACTCCTGGCTACATATATATATATATGTGTGTGTGTGTGTGTGTGTGTGTGTGTGTGTGTGTATGTGTATATATATATATATATACACATATATATATCACCAACCCATAAAAAAAGAATGAAATCTTACCATTTGCAACAACATTAATGGATCTAGAGAGTATAATGCTATATGAAATAAGTCAGTCAAAGACATATATCATGTGATTTCATTCATATGGGAAATTTAAGAAACAAAACAAATGAACAAAGAAAAGGAGACAAACTAAGACAGAGTTAACTATTAACTATAAAAAACGAAGTGATGGTTACCAGAGCAGAGGTAGGCAGGGCAATGAGTGAAACAGGTGAAGGCGACTAAGAGTACACTTACCTTGATGAGCACTGAGTGATGTATAGAATTGCTGAATCACTCTACTGTACACCTGAAACTAATACAACACTGTGTGTTAACTATACTGGGATTACAATTCAAAAATAACTAAAATCATTAAAATGGGCTTTCCTCTTTGAACTATTGAAGGAATAGAATATAACATATAAAGAGTTTGATTTTTCTAATTTCTAATTGTTCAGAAAAAAAACCTGAACAAGATTTATGAGTTTAGACTAACTGTAGGCTTCACCCAAAGTTTAGGGATCACTGAGGATTCATAATGTGTATTTCCGAAGAGAAAATACCTTTCTTTAAGAGATGACATCTATCTTGGGATTTGCAAAAAAAACACCCACCTCTTTGCCTATGAAATGTTTGTCACGTCCCTTCACTAAAGACATCATCGAGCTTCTTCAGAGAGGTAGAATTTACCATGTTGGATAAGATCATACTTTTACGTTCCAGGAAAGCATTCGGATTGTAACAAGATCTCATCTGTTTGGATAAAGCCATGTAGCAACATACAAATAAAGGTATTCTGAGACATTCTTGGATGTCTAAATGCATAGAGGAGAAAAGATTTTTAATGGTCACATACACAAATGTTAGAGTTTGTGTGTATCTATCCTGTTTGTGTACCCAACCTGGGGTCCAAGAGACCCACAGAGGCCCTGGGCTTTATCCATCTAGCAGTTAGTCATACCGTGCAGCTTAAGGATCCCAGATTAATGAAGGCTGATGGTGAATTTTTACTTTTACTTTTGAGTTTTCATCCAACTCCCTCTACCTGACTGGCATTCTCTGCTTCAGAAACTTTTCAAATTTGAACCATAGGTGGGTGTGGTAGATAAAGATGAGTGAACTGACAGATATGTGTGGGAAAGCACACACTATCTGTCAGAGTATTTTATAAGATGGAAAAAGGCACTTTGTAAGATGAGAAAATCTGATTCCAAAATGTATAGATTAAATAAAGGACTCGAAAATGATGCTTTAAAAATTTCCTTTTACCTTAAAAACTATACTCAGCTTTTGATTCCCAGTCCCCTCCTGACAGTTTGCTGTGATATTGTGACCAAGCAACTACGTGGGTAGCTGCCTGGAACATGCACCTACAAAAGAAAGCCAGATCCCATGTTACATGTGCTACCTCTCTTGCCACAACACTTCTATAGGCTTTCAGAATCATTCCACAGACTGACCATGGGAATCCAAACTAACACTTCAAAAAGAATATGGTTCCATTTTCACTGAATACAGTTCTGTACTTTCCATGGCCTTTCTGTCATTAATTGAGAGTTGAAATATTGTGGGATGGAGGTTTTGCAGGAATGGGTAATGGGAAGACTCAATGGTTTTGTCTTGGCCAATGTTCAGTTTCAGATCCCTATCAGAAATCCAAGTACAGGGGTGCCTGGGTGGCTCAGTGGGTTAAAGCCTCTGCCTTCGGCTCGGGTCATGATCCCGGGGTCCTGGGATCGAGCCCCGCATCAGGCTCTCTGCTCAGCAGGGAGCCCGCCTCCCTTTCTCTCTCTCTGCTTGCCTCTCTGCCTACTTGTGATCTCTCTCTCAGATGAGTGAATGAAATCTTTAAAAAAAAAAAAAAAGAAATCAAAGTACAGATGCTGGGTAGGCTATTGACTCTGCTAAGTCTGGAGCTCATGGGAAAAGGCCAACCTAGAGATGTTCATTTGAAAGTCAGCAGTGTAGAGATGGTATTTTATGCAATGATGCTAAGGTGTGAGAGAAGAAGAGGGTTGAGGACAGAACTCTAGGGAACTATAACATTTACAGGGCTTATGGAGGAGGAAGAGGTAGCAAATGCAACTCAGAGAGAATAGCCAAGAAATCAAGAAATGAAAATTCATTAATTAAAATAAACTTGAAAAATCTGCATAGTTCAGAGACCTAAAGATGAAGTGGTTCATGAAGGATATTATTAATCATGTTAAGTGCTGCTGAGATGGAAAGTAGGCTATGGATAATAGTGTGAGTGTTCCGAGAAGAAATCCTGAACCAGAAAGTTCAGGTTCAAATCCTGGTTCCACCACTTACCAAAAGTGAGACCTTTATCAAATTATTTAACCTTCAGGTGTCCTAATTTGTAAAATGGGTATTCTAATGGTACCTACCTTATACAGGTAGTTGTAAGAATTAAATGAGTTAGTATCTATTAACCACTTAGAATAGTGCCTGAAGCGTAATAAACCTTATAGAGGTCTTTTACTATTATCACCGCCATCAGCAGCATTACTTCTGGTGCTGTGAAGGTGTTGACCTTGATGGAAGCCATTTTGAGGAGTAGTGAAAATGAAAACCTGCTTAAACAGGATCAAAAAATGATGAGATGAAGAAAAGCATAAAACAAAACCAAAAACCACTTTAAGGTGTGAAGGGGATGGGAAAGTACTTGGAAGATGACAAGGGCTGGAAGAGAGGTTTTTGCTTCTTTAATTATAAATGTGTGACATGAATGCATGTTTACATGCCAAATGGGAATTATCCAGTAAAAAGGGAAAAAAAATCCAGAAACAGGAGAGAAGAGAGATGACTGCAGGAAATGAGCCTCTGAGCTGTGGCTGGGAGCCAGAGCCCTGAGGGCAGATGTGGCCTTAGAGAGAGCAGGAATACGACTGCCATTCTTATAAGGCTACTGGCCAAGGTCAATAGATTTTGGTAGTGGAAGAAGTACAAGTTGCCCAACTCTGTTTATTTTCTCTGTATTTGGAGAATTATCTAACTAAGAGAACTTGCTGAAGATTTGAGAAGAAGGAGCTAAGAGTGAAAACTTTATCTCAGAGGAGGTCTTTATTTGAGAGAGAAAGAAGGATCACCCTGAAGAGCTAAGCATCTATTTCTAATCTGTAGTTATAAATCTGTAGCCAGTCAAGTCTGTGTTATTCCAAATACCCTTTCAAAAGCACTTCCAGTGCTTCGTAAAAAGAAAATACATATTCCTCCTGTATCCTCTGTGTATTCGACGGTTGCATTTTAATATAATTTGTTAAAAATTTACTATTTAACTTATATATTGACTTAAGAATCTGAGTATTTGTTTACTGCATATAAATGTTTTTTATTCAGTGAGAATATTTATTTTCATCCTGGAATGTGAGATTTCCAAAGATGATGGCTTTTTGAAGCCATCAATAAATTAATACTAGAGGCATATCCATATTGAGAATATATGTCAAGCCAGCAGTAACTGGGTATCTGTTAGGCATTAGGTTCTGAAATGCAGTACTTCCTTGTTTGAATTCAAGAGATCCTAGAACTGAATTCTGATTTGCTTTCCCTCTAAAATGACCCTTCAATATTTATAATCCTTAATCATTCCATCATTATCAATTATAATGCATACACTGAAATTATTCTTCTAGTTTTTATAAGAAAGCAAATATATAATCCCTATATTTGTAGAAATTATATACTGCATTATTTTCCATAAATATATGATTCTGCTATCCTGGATTTTGTGATGACTAAACCACTTAGTCAAATTACCTAATAAAATCTAAAGAGTTAAGACTGTAAAGATATTTATCCCAATTTTTTTCCAACTCTGCTGTCACCTTTTGCATGTCTTTTTATTTAGTTTTATTAGAACTTAAAAGTGCTCCCATATGCATATTAAAGATATCACTTGGGGTGCCTGGGTGGCTCAGTGGGTTAAAGCCTCTGCCTTAGGCTCAGGTCGTGATCCCGGGGTCCTGGGATGGAGCCCCGCATCGGGCTCTCTGCTCAGCAGGGAGCCTGCTTCCCCCCTCTCTCTCTGCCTGCTTCTCTTCCTACTTGTGATCTCTGTCAAATTAAAAAAAAAAAATCTTTAAAAAAAAAATAAAGATATCACTTCACCTAGAACAGGTTATAGTTAACTCATAAGATCTTTCTTTGAATATCCTTCAGGGACCAGCAATCAAGAATCTGAATGAATTGGACTTTTATCCTTGAAAAGCAAAATGTTTTAAAAGGTTAAGTAATTTTTAACACTGAATTGCACATAAACACTAGGATGTGTATGTTTTGTGTGGAAGGGAGGGGAGTAATGATCAACTACTAAGAAATCATTCTAATGTGCAACTTTGAATTCTGTCCCTTCCAATCTAACTACTTACTTACTTGATGTAGTTACGTTTTTAAGGTGTTCAAATGGCTCAAGAATTGTTATGGGCTGAATTGTGTTCTCCTAAAATTCCTATGTTTGAGTCTTAACCTTCAACATGATAGTATTTGGAAATGGGGCCTTTAGGTAGGCAATTAGGATTAAATGAAACAATAAATATGGAACCCTAATTCAAGGTTAGTGGTGTTACTTTAGGCAGAATGCTCTCTCTCTCTTTGCATGCACAGAGTAAAGACCATGTGAAAACACAGCAAGGAGACTCTTCTTTAAGTCAGAAAGAGAACTCCTACCAGAAACCAAAATGTGCTGACACCTTCCTCTTGGACTTCAGGTCTGTAGAAGGGTAACAAAATAAATTTCTGTCCTGGGGCGCCTGGGTGGCTCAGTGGGTTAAGCCTCTGCCTTCAGCTCAGGTCATGATCTCAGGGTCCTGGGATCAAGCCCTGCACTGGGCTCTCTGCTCAGCAAGGAGCCTGCTTCCTCCTCTCTCTCTGCCTCCTCTCTGCCTACTTGTGATCTCTGTCTGTCAAATAAATAAATAAAATTTTAAAAAAAGAAATGATTATAAAAAATAAATTTCTGTCCTTACATCTACCCAGTCTGTGGTATTTGGTTATGGCAGCCCAAGCAGACTACTGAAGTATATGTGTGTTTACTTCCAGGTAGATCCAATCATCTGTTCTTATGAAACAATTTTAAACATTTAAATTGTTACATTGAAAAAAGAGTAATAATATCAAAATCTAACTCTCTGCAATTAGCTAATTAACCCATGCTACCACCTGAGTCTTAGTGCCTTTGCCCTATTGACCTGGAATTTGATAGCTCCAGTTCTTCACCTGGCTGTCCCTTCATTTTTAAGTATCAACTCAAAGGGGTGCCTGGGTGGCTCAGTCATTAAGTGTCTGACTTAAGCTCAGGTCCTGATCTCAGGGTCCCAGGATCGAGCCCCACATTGGTCTCCCTACTCGGCTGGGAGCCTGCTTCTCCCTCTCCCACTCCCCCTGCTTGTGTCCCTCTCTATGTCCTCTCTTTGTCAAATAATTGATATTATTTTATTTGTAAATAAAATGTTAAATAAATAAATAAATAAATATCAACTCAAAGTTTGCCAGTTCAACAAGGCTTTCTCATCCATCTAAGTTTTCCTTACCTCCATGCAATGACACAATGAAATCAGATTGTCTTCTTCACTCCTCACACTCATTGTTTATTGTTTATTGTTTTTTATTGTTTTTCTTAATGAAAAATAATTTTAAAAACTTAATAAAAAGTAAACTGAGGACAGTCATATTGTGTTATTGACTGGCATATCCCCAGGGTTTAAAATAGCAATTGACACATAGTAGGTGCTCAGTCAACTCAGTGAATGAGTAAATGAATAGAACAATGCATATAAACTAAACTTGCCTTGAAGTTAGTGTTCACAGCTTATCAGGTCTGGAAAAACTGGTTCAATTCACTCATTCTGCACTGATCTAACCATGAATACTAAATGTCTAAGTATCCAAAAATCTTCTTTATCTTTTACGCCAACAAATCTTCAACTACTCTCCAGATTACTTAAAAACTGTAAATATCCTTCAATTCTTTATCTTTAAAATCACATTGAATATGCAAAACCTCAGAATAGAAATATCCCGACTGCCCAGAGGCAGTAGACATGTACAATTTAAGTCCAAAGACTGAAGCATGATATTTGAGGGGCACCCAGAGCCACCAGATGATGCTGGAACTGAAAATGGGAACCAGAGAGTGGAACAAGACAAAGCTGGAGTGATGGAGAGTGGGCAAATGGTTGGCACTCCTTTACATCTTGTTATGGAGGGCTTGGACTTATCCAGGTGATAATCAAAAGGCACTGGAGGGCTAAAACAGGGAAATGACACAATTAGATAAGTTTAGGCAATTCGCTCTGGTGCCTATGCCAGGACTGGTTTGAGGAGGGAAAGGCCGGCCAGGTAGGAAAAAGTGTGGTTAGCAGTGGGTTCTCTGCACTTATCTAAAGCTCCATGGCAATCACCCACAGCTAGTTGTGATCCACAAGTGTGGATGAGTGCTGTGGAAAATATTCTGGCAGTTCTTCAAACCATTACTCAAATGGTTAAATATAGAGTTACTGTATGACCCAGCAATTCTGCTCCTAGGAATTTCACTCAAGAGGAAGGGAAAACATGTATCCATACAAAAACTGGTACATGAATGTTTACAGCAGCATTATTCATAATAGCCAAGTAGTAGAAACTTACACGTCCATCACCTAGTGAATGGATAAAATGTGGTATATCCATAGAATAGAATATCGTTTAGTAGAGGAAGTGAAGTACTAACACATATTATACCATGGATGAATCTTGAAAACATTATGCTAAGAGAAAGTCAGTCATGGAGGACTACATATTGCTTATTTCCATTGATATGAAATATCCAGAGTAGGGAAATCTGCAGAAGCAGAAAGTGGATTAGCAGTTGTCTATGCCAGGTTTGGCGGGGGCGGGGGGGTTCTTGGGAAGGGGAGAATAGGAAGACTGAAGAAACTGGAGGTGATGACTAAGGGGCACAGGATTTCTTTTGGGGTTAATTAAAATGTTCTGAAATTGATCATGTAACAAATGTACAATTTTGTGATTACATTTAAAGGTATGGAATTATATCCTTTAAATATATGTATGAACTATATGGTATAGGACATATTATCTCAATAAAGCTGTTTAAAAAGAAACAGTAAGAGCTCCTACAACACAAATATTGTTACGTGGCCTGACAGTGGCCACCTGGAAAACCCTATCAGAAGTCAAGAGTGAAAAATGTCTTTAAAAATTATGGCTCATGTTTATTCTATTGGGATTACAAAATTACATCCATATTATAAAGCATTATAAGGAAAATAAAGTGTCCAGTTTCTTCCAGAGATCAGAGAAATCCTCTTTACTAAAACATGTAAGGTGAACATAAATACTAGTTTAGGGACATCTTAGAGGAGAGAGAGAGAGCATTGGGTAGAAAGGACCAGTTATTATTGGCCTTGTATTTTTCAGCTCACAACTTAAAAGTTTCATGGTTCTCATCTAGTGCTTCAGATCCCTGTAACTCAATAAACTCACTAACTGCAATGTGTTTTCCTAGATGGCTCATCACAATTGTCTTAACTCTATCAATAAGTTACCTAAGTTACAAAATAAAAGGCACAAAGCATACTGGCATCTCTAATCTTTTTGTGGGGAAAAGTGTGTTTTCCCTCCAGGCAGTCTGAGATAACTGATCTGGGATGGGCCATAAGCAAAGCATACGTGCTTTGTTTCCACCGGGAGACACTTTCTGTTTTAGTACCAGGAAATAGAACTTAAAGGTACAAATTATTCATTCAATAAATTATTAGGGTACCTGGGTGGCTCAGTTGGTTAAGCATCCAGCTCTTGATTTTAGCTCAGGTTACGATCTCAGGGTCCCAGGATCAAGCTCTGCACTCAGTGGGGAGTCTGCTTGAGGTTTTTCCTCTTCCTCTGCCCCACCTCCCACTCATATTCTCTCTATCTCTCTCAAATAAATACATAAGTCTTTTTAAAAAATTAAAAAATAAAGTATTATCTTTAAACTTGTTTGAGGAAAATTCAGGTTTGTTTGTTGTTCTTGTTACTACTGTTTTGTTTTAATTGTAATTAATTCCAATGTTCACTCTATATTCAACCCACTCTGGCAAACTACTGGTGGTCAAAATTGGTGTCAATTATTTCCCTTTCCCTTGCTGAAATGGTCTCATGCTCTCTGGGGATAACAGAGGAACAAATAGAGCTGCTTTTCCAAATCTTGATGTTGTCAGAGTCGCCTCTAAAAATAAGGAAGGAAACCCTGCCCTTCTCATACCACTTCTGCTTAACTCTCAGATCTAAGACACTGCAATCAGAAGAGAGAAAGGCCAAGGCCTAGCATTTGAGAGACAGGGTTATTAATAAGGCAACTGAGCTCCAGAAAACGTGATTTAGGGAATGGGTTTGATTCAGTAGATCTATTTCTATTCATGTGACTCAGTTTTGATGCTGAGGGCTTTTCCCTCCCTCACTGGATCAAAGAACTTTAAGAGTTGCTAGTATAACCCTAAAATTTGACTACTTAGTGGACAAGGTTGTGATCGTGAAATGGAGTTTTAGACAAGGACCTCAAGCAGGGTCAGGCTTTTTATTTTTATTTTTATTTTTTATTTTTTAATATTTTTTATTTCTTTAACAGAGAGAGCACAAGTAGGCAGGCAGAGAGAGAGGGGGAAACAGGCTCCCTGCTGAGCAGAGAGCCCAATATGGGGCTCAATCCCAGGACCCTGAGATCATGACCTGAGCCAAAGGCAGAGGCTTAACCCACTGAGCCACCCAGGCGCCCCGGGTCAGGCTTTTTAATGATAAAGATAAAATTAAAAAGCAATCTCATTATTTACTATGATTTAGGTCTCATTTACAATTTTATAATGGTAAGTACATTGGTCTAGGTACATTCCTAATCCCCTTACTCTGCTCTACTTTTTCTTTTTTATCATAATAATTATCACCTCTAACATACTATACAATTTACTTAACTTCTTTTACTTTTGATTATCTATCTATAGCACCCTAAAAATGTAAATTCCTTTAGGGCAAGGATTTCTGCCTTTTTTAATTCACTGATGTATCCCAAGCACTTGGAATAAAACTGGTCTCATAGTATGCATTCAATAAAGAATGGCTGGGGCACCTGGGTGGCTTGGTTGAATGTCCAACTCTTGGTTTGGGCTCAGGTCATAGTCTCAAGGTTGTGAGATCCAGCTCCATATCTGGTTCTGTGCTCAGTGGGGAGTCTGCTTGAGATGATCTCCCTCCCTTTCCCTCTGTCCCTCCCCCCACTCATGCTCACTTTCTCTCTCTCAAATAATTAAATCTTAAAAAAAAAAAAGAATGTTTGGATGAGTGAATGAATGAATGAATGAATATATATGAGTTTCATTAGGGGCAAGTTAATTTTTGTAAACATGTATTCCAGAATTCATAACTTTATGTATAAGCATACAGGCTCTTAAAATATCTTACAAGGCTCTATCCTCATTCCAGTTATGCCATTATACAAAAAAACATTTAGAATTTCTTAAGCTCTGGTTTATGAGCCACACAAGAAGCTATTCTTATTACCTTATATTTTATTTTTCAATATAATTATACTTTTTCAGTGCAATCATCTATTTCCTTTATTAAACCCTGTTTTAAGTGACTTTTAGTTTTTTTCTCCAAGTAAAATTCTACTTGAAAGGATGAAGATTTGTGACAAATCCACAGACAACAACAAAAACGTCTCTCATTGCAAAATCAGCAGAAGGAAGAACGAGAACCCCAGGAACAGCCTATCCTGCTATTAATGTCAGTAGAGACTGCATAAAACATTTTGGGCTGGACACAAAACTCTTTCTCCTAAGAGGCATCTGGAGGATCACATTTGACAGCATGTTTGTTCTTTTATATCTATGTGTTTTGCCGTCTTTTGCTGATTTAATTGAATTTTTAAACTAAGTACTCTGAGCTGACATTAAGTACAACAAGAAGCAAAGCCATGAAAAATTAGCAAAGTGCTACTTCTTTACAAGATATTTCATGGGACTACCTTTTGTAAACAATTTCCCCCCAATACAAATAGTTATTATGCTCTTAATGGAGAAAACTCAAAAGATACACACAAAAAACCAGAATAGTGTTTCAATGGAATTTCTCTGTGTCCCGGAAGTTAGTGTGAGGAAGGCCTGATGACCATGGACTCGGGCCTCATCTCAGACCGTACTCCCACACTCTGCTCACCAGGCACAATGCCTTCCTTGCTGATTGTTCTGTGCTCCTGCTGCCTCAGCACCCTTGCAAAATGGCTCTCTCTTCTGCCAGGTGCTTTCCCCCTTCATCCCTTCCTTCATCTGGTGGGACCGCCTGATCAAGTAGATCCCAGCTCTAACTCTGCTTCCGCAATGCAGCCTTCCATTATTCCCAGATTGGTTAGGACCCTTGTGTTTTGGCTTTGAAGCACTGATCACAGTGGCTGGTTATGTCCTGGGAGGTTGGGAAGCACACCTGTCTCCACAGTGACCTAAGTAACAGGGGCAGGGGCAGGGCCGTCCTACTCACCATAGTCCCTCCAGGGCTCCCTTCTGAGCCCAGCCCAAGCAGGTGCTCCATAAACACATTCGTTCATTCTGCACACACTCGTTAAGTAGAGAATGCCTGACAGAAGTCAGGTGAGCTGCTAGGAAAAGTGGGCATAATGTTTCTGGATTCCAATCAAGGTCTGACTTATATGAAAATCATCCCACTTAATTATTCTAAGGAAGTCATGAGCTGATTTAAGATTCAATCATGTGTATGAAGCTTCTTATAAGAGACAATATAAGAAATGTCCATTAGAATAATATTTTTGTAACTTCTGCAAAACAGTAGTCAAAAATCTACCGTCTGCAATGAAGGTCCACGTACTAAATTTCTCCTAAGGGTCGGGGGGGTGAGGGTGGGGAAGATTTGTCCTTCAGGTGAATTTGTGTGCTTCCTACTTGAATAAGAACTGTATAAACTGAAAATGTTTTACATTTTCTAGGCTACCCAGGAGGTCAGACTGAAGTTGAGCTCCCAATAATAATAATTAGTACATTCTGGGCATCTATTTTTCATCTGTTTCTCTTTCTACCAAATTTATTTTCATTCTACTCTTGTTTTTAATTACCTCCAAAATGCTTCAATTCTGTTCTGTAAATAGGTGAGATTGTAAACAATTTTTAGATAATCGAGTTTTCCAACGTCAAGTGTTTTAATAATTTTAGTATATGCTTTTGGATGCTATGTTTTTCGTATCTTGAGTTATTAAATATTATTCCACTAAAAGCACTTAAAGACTTAATCTAGTTTCAACTCTATATATACATCTATCTATGATCTCATGGTATAAGTGAGATTATGTCTAAGAGTGGCATGCAGTATTTATTTTTTAAAGGGTTTTTTTTTTTCAATTTATTTATTAGACAGAGATCACAAGCAGGCAGAGAGGCAGGCAGAGAGAGAGGAGGAAGCAGGCTCCCCGCTGAGCAGGCTCCTCGCTGAGCAGAGAGCCCGATATGGGGCTCGATCCCAGGACCCTGGGATCCTGACCTGAACCGAAGGTAGAGGCTTTAACCCACTGAGCCACCCAGGCGCCCCGGGAATGTAGTACTTAAATATTGTTGTGAAACAAGCCTCTCCAACTTCATAATTTGCCCTACTAGCTCAAAACTCAGTGGGCTGGCGGTTTGCACTGGGTTCAGCTAGACAGTTCTTCTGTGGGACTCATGCCAGCCACTGCTATTACGCAGCATTTCAGCTGGGACTAGAGATTCCAAGATGATCTCATCTCATACATTGATGTTGGCTGTTAGCTGGGCCACAAATCTCCAGCAGACTAGACAGGGTTTCCTCACACAGCAGATGGATTCCAAAAGCAGCAAGAAAAAGACAACCCCCAGTGCTTTTCCAGGCTCTGCTAGTAGCAACTTTGCTAATACTATAGTCATCAAAGCAAATCACATGGTCAAGCTCAAAGTCAGAGTGGGGCACTGATAAAGGGAGGTGTGATTAATTGGAAACTATCGCTGTAACAATTTACTACAGAATATAATCAATTAAAATAACCTTTCTTCTCAGTTTTCAAAATACCATTGCTGCTACTGTCTTTGACTAAATAGCAAGCATTCTACAAGAGAGCAATTGTCATTTATTATAACCTCGATGTTACATTGTTTTTCTGGGATCTTATTTCACTTTTGCCTGATGGCAAAGGCAATATCCTTTTTTTCTCCCTCAAGTTATAGGAAAGGTTAGACTCAGACACTGAGGGATGTGAAAATCAATATTTCATTAGATCAAGCATAGTTCCAATATCAGTGTGGAGAAATAAAATGAAGAAAAAATTATATTTGCAGAACAAATATGAACAGTTTCTATTACTATGAAAAAATACAGTCAATAATAATACATATTCTCAACTTTTCAGTCAGGGGTCATAAATACCAAAAGATCAAACAGAAAGAAAGGAAAATATATAGCAAGTTGGTAAGCTGAGAATGTTAATAACAATTATGACTTAATGTTTATAATTTGAGTTCAAAAAATCCTGTAAAATGAACAAGTTATCAAGCCAAATGAAATATCACTGGGTTCAGTGAACATTATAGTATTGTTTCAATAAACCAAGAAAAAATTATAGCCTTGTTTACTGTTTCAAACCAGTTTATTAAACATTTTCTATTTCAGAAAATAAACATATTAAGCATCAGGTTTTAGCATCCACTTGGAAGTTAGACTGGCTTTCAGCGTGATTGAAGTAGGTTTCAAAAATCTGTCCCTAAACTACTTTATTGTTCTAAAACACTTGATTCTTTCATATGTATAGGGATTGATAAGCATGATTTCCATGCCTTGACATCCCTTCCCTCTCTTTGCAATCTCATCCATTCTTTTCTTTCTGGTGACCCAGAGAAATGTCAGCTCCTGGTTGAATGCCCCCAAGCAGAGGTAACTGCTCACACCATTCTGTGTGCTCCCAAAGGGCTGTAGGTCCTTTGTCCTCACAGACGGTTCTTGTTACCCACCGGGCTGCTTTCCTGGGTGGATGGCTCTGTCCACTCAGGAAGAGCCCCACTTAGACACCTCAGGCTCATGACAAGTTGTCAGCTATTTGCTCCGTCAAAGATGGGAGGATGAGTGGGGATGAAGGAGAGTAGGAGAGGAAAGATGGAAAATGGGAAGTTGACAGGAAGGAAAGGATGTGGAGGAAGGAAGTTAGGGAGAAAGATCAAGGATGGGTAAGTGGGGAAGGAAGAAAGTCTAGGAAGAGGGAAGTTAGGGAGAAGGAGAGGTGAAGAACAGAAGCAGCACTGGCTCAGAGAGAGCTTACAGTATACCCAGCTCTTGGTTTTTACATACATTAGTTGTTTGTTTTGTTTTTAAATATTTTATTTATTTATTTGACATAGATCACAAGTAGGCAGAGAGGCAGGCAAAGAGAGAGAAGGGGAAGCAGTCTCCCCACTGAGCAAAGAGCCCGATGTGGGGCTTGATCCCAGGATGTTGGGATCATGACCTGAACCGAAGGCAGAGGCTTAACCCACTGAGCCACCCAGGTGCCCCTACATACATTAGTTTTATAAATGTTTATAATAATCTTATAAGGTAACTACTGTTATTATCCTTATGTAATGGATAAAGAAACTGAGATATTCAGTGCCAGAATCTGACAGGAAGAGACAGGGCAAGAGAATTCATAAAGACCCAGAATACCTAAGCCAGAGAAATCCCCACCAAGTCTTCCTGCCTCACACCGATCTGCCCTCGAATCAACAGAGTAACTCCAGACTCATGCCTGGACCTGTCTCCTGATCAATTTCATCAAGCCCACATGGAGGGAGATAACATTTTGCAGACTGCTTGTGAAGCACATTCCATGTATTCCTCTAAATAGCCTAAATTTTAAACCTCAGTGAACAAAACTTTCTAAGCCAAGTGTTTGACACTCATTCTCAGTTTGCAGCAGAAATTTTTCCTGAATTCCTTTAGTACAATGGCCCCTGCTTATCCTCAGAGATGTTGTAAGCAACAGCCTTATGAGCTCTAGTGCTGTATTTGTTGCTGGCTTGCTGGTTATGACCTTGCTCCCTGCTAGAGAAGGCAGGGAGCATCGCACAAGGGAGGTATAAGGTCGTGAGGACAAAGACAACTCCTACAGTTGTCCAGGCTCTCCCTCAACTGTTAGAAACTATGCGGCATGTAAAATTTATTGGATTCTCAAAGGCTTGGTTTTGTTATCAATAACATGGTACTCTTTAGTTCACAGAGTAGTTGTGAAGATTATATGAGAAAATGTTTATAAAAACCTTAGGATGCCTAGCACATAGAAAGTGTTCAATGAATGTCCCAAAGTACCATGCAATTACTTTAAGATGTACATTCTAGGGAAAGCTTTGCCCCTCCTGAAGAGTCAACTTTTCATGGATATGGAGCTTCTCCTTTAGCTTTGGTCACTGCTAAGACCAGAGCCGAAATTACCACTCAACCGTGGGGCTCTGTGGAATTCTGTTCCTTGCTTAGCCCTCATTGAACCTTGCTTTTTCACTCCATCTATGTTTACTCCATCCAGACTATTTATTCCTATTGATACATACATTATTATAAGCTGCTTAAAATGTTTGTGGGGTAAAACAGAAACAATAAATAATTTTGTTTTTATGTGTGGTCAACCACCAGAAAAGACTGTTCCCCTAAAGTTGGTAACATGTTGGTCCCCACACAAGAAAACTGAATGTGATGATTTGTATGCAACACAGTCTCAGAAAATGTTCACTGAATTAATACATGAATATTGAATTACAGGGAATATGATAATGAAAGTCCCACTGAAAACATTAAAACTCCAGTTCTTGGGGCACCTGGGTGGCTCAGTGGGTTGAGCCTCTGCCTTCGGCTCAGGTCGTGATCTTGGGGTCCTGGGATCAAGCCCCACATTGGGCTCTCTGCTCAGCAGGGAGCCTGCTTCCTTCTCTCTCTCTCTGCCTGCTTCTCTGCCTACTTGTGATCTCTACCAAGTAAATTAAAAAAAATAAAATTAAAAAAACAAACAAACAAAAAACCTCCAGTTCTAGATAATACTCATGTAGGTTTAAATATTTTCAAATTGCTCTGAATTTATTTTTTAATGAGAAGCATTATTCCCCATTTTTTAGACATCTTTCACAATAATTTCATTTAGTATCCCATCCTTGTTCTCCCAGGAGAAGGTCTGAGCTGTGTCTGCTAGTGAGCTCACCTTGACTGAATGATGTGGGCACAGACCTTTCTTTTAGACCCTCATGATAGTGGTGATGTTCTGGGGGCTGCACAGGAATGTAGAAAGCATTGAAGCCAGCTGTGTTACTTTTTTTTTTTTTTTAGCTTTTTTATTTAAACATATAATGTAACCCCACCACCCTCTCCCAACCCCTCTCCCCCTCCACCCCCCTCAGTTTGTTTTATGACATTAAGAGTCTCTTTTGGTTTGTCTCCCTCCCGATCCCATCTTGTTTCATTTTTTCTTTTCCTACCACCTTAACCCCCACCCCCGTTGCATCTCCACTTCCTCATATCAGGGAGATCATGTGATAGTTGTCTTTCTCCAGTTGACTTATTTCGCTAAGCATAATACGCTCTAGTCCACAATAGCCAAGTTATGGAAAGAACCTAGATGTCCATCAACAGATGAATGGATAAAGAAGATGTGGTATATATATATATAATGGAATACTATGCAGCCATCAAAAGAAATGAAATCTTACCATTTGCGATGACATGGATGGGACTTTTTTTCTTTTTAAGATTTTATTTATTTATTTGACAGAGAGAGATCACAAGTAGGCAGAGAGGCAGGCAGAGAGAGAGGAGGAAGCAGGCTCCCCGCTGAGCAGAGAGCCCCTTGCGGGGCTCGATCCCAGGACCCTGAGATCATGACCTGAGCTGAAGGCAGAGGCTTTAACCACTGAGCCACCCGGGTGCCCCCAGCTGTGTTACTTTTTAGAGAAAGCCCAGGGAGTTTCTATGATATGAGGATAGTAGCAGCAGAACTGAACAAGAACCTGGGTTCCTCATTCCCCATCCACTATCTTTGCACTAGACTCAACCTGTATCTTTCTAGAAGAGCAGGAATATTATGACAGAACACTAGAGTAGTGACATAGACAAAGAAAAGAATCATCGGTTCTTTCAGTGCAAGTTTCCTTTCTAAATTGCCTCATTATACAAACAAATCATTAACTAGAAATGCCATGGAATTGGTACATTGGTCTGGTAGGGCCTCTGAAAAGTTTAGGAAAAGGTCTCCTAACAGAAGGAACAATCAGCCATCTTACCTCTAGGCTCACAAAATGACTATCACCTCTTCATGGAGACCTTCTCTGACAATCCATCAAGCTGCTGTCCTCACACTGCCCTCACTCCATGAGCCGTTAGCTATCGTATCACTCTTCTGAGTCCTCATCACGGTGTATAATTTTCTTCTCTATTTCTCACTTGATTTTTTTTTAAAAGATTTTATTTATTTATTTGACAGACAGAGATCACAAGTAGGCAGAGAGGCAGAGAGAGAGAGGAGGAAGCAGGCTGTCCGCAGAGCAGAGAGCCCGACATGGGGCTTGATCCCACGACCCTGGGATCATGACCCGAGCCAAAGGCAGCGGCTTTAACCCACTGAGCCACCCAGGCACCCCTCTCACTTGATTTTTTAACTGGCACTGCTTCTAGAGTATGAAATTTAGAACTTGCCTATTATCTGAATGACAATTTTTGACTAGCAGCTGTAATGTTTATAGACAAAGTAATGTAGAATACATTTTATGGTATATATAAAAATAATGGAGTATATTTTGTCCAGTATCTTGTAATGACAATCCTAATGTCAGTTATTTTCAACTAGATCCTTTTCTGGAGTGCTGAATTTGTCAGAGTTTTTATTTATATCTTCTCTTATCTGCACAGGTATATTTAAGAACTATTTAGAGTGTGATCTTAAAATTATAGTTTTATTTTTTTTTAAGTTCTTATTTATTTGTCAGAGAGAGAGAAAGCACAAGCAGGGGGAGCTGCGGGCAGAATGAGAAGGAGAAGCAGGCTCTCTGCTAAGCAGGGAGCCCAAGGCAGAACTCGATCCAGGGACCCCGGGATCATGACCTGAGCCAAAGGCAGATGCTTAACTGACTTAGCCACTCAGGTGCTCCAAAATTACAGTTTTAAAAATTTAGTACTTATTCAGAACCTTTAGAATCCTCTTTCAATATTCATATTATTTGAGTATCAATTAAGAAATAAAACCGTGATTTAATACATTCACCAAAAAAGGTAGCTCTTCATGTCAAAGCCCAAAATATAAATGCCAAGAATAGAAGAATGAATGCGTGTGTGCTAATAGCCAGAAACATGTGCGGCTCAGACAAAGAAAACAGAGCTAGACTGACTATATTATTCTTACAGTCTTGGTAACCTAGGAACATTTGGAGAATACACCCAACAGGAAGAAACATGGTTCAAGATTTAGAGATATTTGCGTGGTGTTCTTTCTGGCAAATGCAAATTCCTTAAGGAAATTAAAAGATCTAGAAACTGCAGCATGCCCCATGACAACGAGTGCAGGTGAGAGCAGGATTTGCCTGTTGCATACCTTTGCCTCTTCCCCTGGGGACAGGAGAGTTTCTTTTTATGTTTTTCTCTTTTTTTCCCCAAACTATTTTAAGTCAAAGGAATTTTTTTAAATTTTTTTTAAGATTTTATTTATTTATTTGACAGAGAGGGAGAGCACAAGTAGGCAGAGAGGCAGGCAGAGAGAGGGAGGGGGAAGCAGGCTCCCCGCTGAGCAGAGAGCCCGATTCGGGGCTCGATCCCAGGACCTTGAGATCACGACTTGAGCTGAAGGCAGAGGTTTAATCTATTGAGTCACCCAGGTGCCCCAGGTCAAAGGAATTTTAAAAGGGCTCTCAAGATGAACCTCATTAAGATATAAAAAAGTTAAAGATATTTTGAGCCTGATACTAGATAAGAGGAATTCTTGCTACTCACAGATCAGTTTCTAGACAAAACATTCCTATTTGTAGCTCCTTATCTGGGCATACAGGCCAAAAACTAAATAGCTACAGAGCCACAGAAGCTGTCTCCGTCTGGGCAACGTTGAGTGCTTATCGGTCCCACTCCCCACTAACTGTGATCTCCTCAAAAGTGGAAATTATCCTTAACTTTTGTGTTATTATCTAGCACCTAACCTGGCACATAGTAGGGCTTAATAAATTATTAGGTTGCATACCTGAAAGTAATATAACGTAAAAAATGATTTAATAAATGTATAAGGGAATTTTAATCAGCTTTCACACTTATAAACTTGGCTTAAAAAAACAAGATAATCTGGAGAAGAACGGGCACATATCTCTAAATAACAAAGCTGAATGTCTAAAGGGACCTTACTGTCATTGGGCCCAGGCTCCTCTTCAACACAGTCTCCTTATCAAAAACTAAATCACCTTCTACTTCTGCCTGGCATTCTGCTGGCTTCCTTGCCTCCTACCCCCACATGCATGGATGATTTGAGATGGCAGGAAACTGTTTCATGTCTACAAAGTTTAGACAGGACTCTGCCTTCAGGAGAATAATCACACATTCCTTTAAAAAATTGATATTTGCCAAAACTGTGTTTTGGGAAAGCCATTCCATTGATTCCAGTCCTGTTTTCAAAAGCTCTAGCTATATTCATGTCCTTGTCCACAATCTGGCACTGGTCACGTGATGTGGAAGGTATTCTGGGCCAGTAAGTAACAGGAAAAAATATGTGAACACAATTGGTTCATTTATTATCTCTCCATCCTCCAAAAGAAACCTTAAGAGGACAAAAGGAATCTTTCATCAAACAGGAAATTATTCTATGTACAAACTTTCAAAACAAACTAGTATACTGAGGATTTGAAATCTTCACAAAGTAAAAACTTTTTTTGGAAGGGAGAATCTGAAAAACAGTTGCCACAATAGACCTTTGGACTATGATTTTGCTGTAAGAACAATTTAATGAGAATGTGCTAGAAAAAGCTACAGATACCTCCCATGACTAGCAATTTCAGAGTGGAGGTGTTTTCCCACAGAGGAAGCACAAGACAAAGCCGAGAGGGTTATCTAACCTCATTAAGAAAGTCACTCACAGCCCTTTCGCACTGAGGCAGAGTGATTTACCCGTGCTATTTCTCTCTCTAAAAACCTAAGAGATGGAACTGTACCAAGTTGAAATTTTTTTTCACAGAAACTTAGGCCTGCTAACAAAAAGTGGGCATTTTGACATTTTAATAAAATCTCATTAGTCTGGTTCCTACAAATTTGGGACCTATTACTGGAAAGTTAACTTTTGCTTTCATGATGGACATTTGAAAGGATCTGACCAAGCAAATAAAAAGTATGAGAAGACTATAATGGATATATGCTGGTTACTCAAGAGAACAAGTCTTTTTTCCCCCCAATACTTTTGAAACACATTAACTGCCTACGTTACTTTATGGATTAAATAAATGATTAAATCAAAGACACCTGTTTTACTTGATAACACACCCCCACACACACACACAGTCTAGCACTTATTCATATGGTTGGGGGACCCTTGGATCCTGGTTCAGTTCTGATCATAGCTAGTAGTGTACAAGACCTGAGATTTGGCCTTTTTTTTGTTGTTGTTCCCTTGAAGAGCCAAGGCCCACACATCTGGCTTGTGTTTTGCTCCTTTTGCCATCTGATACCAAATTGGCAAGAGAGTTTCTTCACCTCCCAGGATCTGGCTATCATAGCTTCTGCTCATCCTCACTGTCCTCTTGATTCCCCCTTCCCTCCCCTCTTTCCTTCTTTTCTTTCTTTTTTTGGGGGGGAATAGGTTCCTGGGGGATAGGAACCAGTGTATGTTTTCATATTAGAATTTAACTTATACCTTCATTTAAGTCGATATTTTGATTAGCAGATCAGACACACTTATGTGAGGCAGTAAGTTGTCAGCTAAAAGGTTTTTCTTTAAAAAAAAATTATTTGTGAAGACTTTAAGAAAAACTACCTGAGTAAACACAGTAAGATGTCACGTATATTGCTAGTCTCCATTTTCAACACTACTAAAAACAGTTGTCTATTGCACACATAAAAAAATGTTTTTGTACAAGAGCAACTGTGAACTAAAGGAACTAAAACTTCATTTCTTTTCCTTTCTTTTTTTTTTAAGATTTTATTTATTTATGTGTCAGAGAGAGAGAACAAGCAGGGGGAGCAGCAAGCAGAGGGAGAAACCAGTTTCCTCACAGAATAGTGAGCCTGATGTGGAACTCGATCCCAGGACCCTGGGATCATAACCTGAGCCAAAAGCTGATGCTTAACCGAGCCACCCAGGCATCCCAAACTTTATTTTTTAAAAATATACTCAAGGGACACCTGGGTGGCTCAGTTGGTTAAGCGTCTGCCTTCGGCTCAGGTCATGATCCCAGCGTCCTGGGATTGAGTCCCATATCGGGCTCCTTGCTCAGCAGGGAGCCTGCTCCTCCCTCTGCCTTTGCCTGCCTCTCTGTCTGCCTGTGCTCACTCTCTCTCTCTCTCTAACTAATAAATAAATAAAATCTTTAAAAAAAAACCAACTGTATAAAAAAATATATACTCAAAATTTCTTTCTTCATCATTGACTCAGAATGATTTGTCATTCTCATCTTTTTTTTTTTAATTAGATAACTGTCTAAAAGCCCTAAGGCAGATCTCATGAAGGCTGTGTACAGAGTTAACTCTAGTGATTAAGAATTTTCATAACACAAGACTTTAGCTTGGTCACTGTCTCCAGAAAGGCATCACGTGATTCTCCTAATTGCCAAGTCTCCAGTTAATAAGAAACATGGCTTACCATGTGTCCCTATTGTTAGTACTAATTTGAACTCCCTGCCAAGAAATAAGGCTAACAGGAAAAATAATAACTTTTTAAAATAGAACTCGTGCTTATAATTAGGAATCAAACATGAGATTTCTGAACAAGGAACAACTCCTCAGCATGCTTGGAAATTTCATTACAGATTAGACCTTATGTCACATTTCCTTGCAGACATATGTAATCAAAGCCTTCAGTTCCTGGAAAACTGAAAATTATCATTGTTTTTTCCATTATTACAGTCACTATGGATAAAGAACAAAATAAATATAAGCAGGGACTGTGGACCAAGGCACAGTCACTAAAAGTTATACATTTAACTTCCACTTAAGGAAAAAACTTTACAAAGGACAATTTCCATTTTAAAAAAATATATTATTTAAATTCAAGTGAGTTAATGTATAGTGTATTATGAGGTTCAGGGAAGAGCTTAGTGATTCATCAGTTGTATATAACACCCAGTGCTCATTATGTCAAGTCCTGTCTTTAATGCCCATCACCCAATTACCCCATTCCCCTACCCACCTCCCCTCCAGCAATCCTCAGTTTGTTACCTATAGTTAAGAAGAGTCTCTTATGGTTTGCCTCTCCGTTTTTATCTTATTTTCCCAAATGACCATTTCCAGTCAAAATTCAGCATCTAGTTGCACAGAACCATTGAGAATGAAAAGAGCTCTTTGTGTCCTGGTCCAGGATTGTTCTGGACAGTTGACCTTGGGCCCAGTGTGTATAACATGCAAACCTGATAGTTCACTAACAGGAAATAACATTTAAAAAGGCAGGAAGAGCAATGGTAAGGTAAATGATAGTTAATTATGCAGCTTCAAGTCATGGAGTGACCCAAGCTTGTGAAGACAAATCTAGTGCTTTAAGTGCGATAAAAGATTTGGAAGAGAAATAAAAACTAAAAACATCCTGTGCAAATGAAAGGCAGTCTATTTCTTAATGACAAAAAAAATTAAAATTCTAAAAGGACAGACAAGGGCCAATGCCAAAAAACAACAAAACCATGGGTTACTGAGAATGTTCTTTCCCCTGCCTACCATGACTCCCCTGTATCAGAGGCAGTCCCTTCTTGCTCAAGATCCCTGCCCAAAGGGACACTCTATCCCACCCTTGACAAAAGGACACACAGAGAAACCAGAGGCAGTTCAAGACAGCTGACGGGCTCCATGCTCACCAACAGGCTCACAGGTTTTAACAACAAGTTTTCTGTTTGACAGACCCCAAATTGTCCCAGTTCTCCAGGAACAAAACATTTTACTATAAATTTCTAGAGTGAATTCTTTTTTTTTTTTTTCAGCATATTGCAAACTCTTTATTGGTTCTGTCCAAAGGCAGCTTACAGACTCTAAGTGGGTTTATGTGGATTCTTTTTTTTTCTTTTTATTTAAGGTTTATTTAAACATATAATGTAACCCCACCCCCCTCTCCCAACCCCTCTCCCCCCCACCCCCCTCAGTTTGTTTTATGACATTAAGAGTCCCTTTTGGTTTGTCTCCCTCCAGATCCCATCTTGTTTCATTTTTTCTTTTCCTACCACCTTAACCCCCACCCCTGTTGCATCTCCACTTCCTCATATCAGGGAGATCATGTGATAGTTGTCTTTCTCCAGTTGACTTATTTCGCTAAGCATAATACGCTCTAGTTCCATCCATGTCGTCGCAAATGGTAAGATTTCATTTCTTTTGATGGCTGCATAGTATTCCATTGTATATATATACCACCTCTTCTTTATCCATTCATCTGTTGATGGACATCTAGGTTCGTTCCATAACTTGGCTATTGTGGACATTGCTGCTATAAACATTCGGGTACACGTGCCCCTTTGGATCACTACGTTTGTATCTTTAGGGTAAATACCCAGTAGTGCAATTGCTGGGTCATAAGGTAGCTCTATTTTCAATTTTTTGAGGAACCTCCATGCTGTTTTCCAGAGTGGTTGCACCAGCT
>ML111211.1:28027-86298 GCA_003697995.1 Taxidea taxus jeffersonii | reverse complement strand
TCCAATAAATAGAAAGGACTAAAGTTATACCTGTATGTTCACTGACCACAGTGTAATCAAATTATAAAGAAACAGTAAAAATTATCTGGAAAATACTCAAAATTAAAAATTAAGGAGTTGCGGGGCACTTGGGTGGCTCAGTGGATTAAAGCCTCTGCCTTCAGCTCAGGTCATGATCCCAGGGTCTTGGGATCGAGCCCTGCATCAGGTTCTCTGCTCAGCAGGGAACAGATTTTTTAAAATCTTTAAAAAAAAAAAAAAAGATTTTAAATATGTAAAGATTTAAAAAGATTTAAAGATTTTTAAAAATCTTTAAAAAAATTAAGGAGTTATAAGTATCCTATGGATGAAAGAATAAATCAAAAGAGAAAATAGTAAAACACAATATATTAAAATTTGAGTGTTGGAATGTTGCAACTGAAGTAGTGATTAGAGAAGAATGTATGCTTGTATTTAAAAGCAATTTTAAAAGTTGACAATCTAAGACTCCGTGTTAAGACTTTTTTAAAGATGTTTAAAATGAAAAGAAATCTAAATCCAAAGTTAATAGGAAGGAAATAGTGAAGGTATGATCAGAAATCAGTGAAAATGAATAAGCAGTAGAGAAAAATCGATAAAATAAAAATTTGATTTTTTGAAACAATTAAAACTGATGAATGTGTAATCAGGCTAAATAGATTAATTAAAGAGAGAGAGGAAACACAGCTAATATCAGCAATGAACATTATTATAGGTAGTAAGGCTACGAGGACAGATGACTGAGTATTATAAACAAATTCGAGGATATGGACACATTTCTTGAAGACACAAACCCCGGATCTATCAAAAGAAGGAAAATATTCTAATACTAGTCACTCTCAACCATGGATAATTTCTTCTCACTGAGGACTATTGGCAATGTTTAGATATATTTTTGTTTGTCACCATATGGGGTTGCTGTTATTATGCCTAGTGGGGAGAGGCCAGGGGTGCTACTAAACATTTTTCATTCTTATACTAAATGGGATGGCCCTCCACAAAGAAATAACTATATATGCCCAAATATTAATTGTAGCAAGAATGAGGACTCCTTTAATACACCTATATCACTTAACATTTTGAGATTGGAAATCAGAAACTTTTGACCAGGAAAATTCCGGGTCTAGTTAGCTTCACTGTTAGAGTCTATTGAACATTGGAGGAACATTAATACCAATGTTACACAAACTCTTTCAAAAAATAGTAAAAGAGGAAACATTTCTCAATGTATTTTATGAAGCCAACTTCCCTTCATATTGATGCAAGATGAAGAAAATACAAGAAAACTACTGATGTATAAGCCTTATGAATACAGATGAAAAAGTGTTCAACAAAATGCCAGCAACCATAATTTGGCAAAATATTAAAAGAATTATATGGCAGGACCAAGTGGGATTTATTCCCAGAAAGCAAAGATAGTTTAACAAGTGAAAATCAATCAATGTAATACACCATGTTAATAAAATAAAGGGAAAATACCCACATGATTATTTCAATTGAAGCAGAAAAATATGTGTCAAATTTCAGCATCCCTTCATTATAGGAACACTCAGTAAGTAATAGAATAAAACTTCTCCAACATGATGAAGACCAAATGTGAAAAACCCATAGCTACTATCATACTTAATGGTGAAAGACTTAACTTTTCCCCTAATATCAGAGACAGGACAAAGATACTGACTTTTTTTACTTCTATTCAACATAGTATTGAAAGTTTTAGCAGGAGCAACTGGGGGGGGGGCAGAAATAAGAAAAGAAACAAGAGGTATCCAGATTGGAAAGGAAGGTGTAAAATTATCACTCTCTCAGATAATAGGATCCTATATGTGGAAAACCTCAAAGATTCTACAAACAAAAACAACTGTTAAAGCTAATAGAAAAATTTATCAAAGTTTCAGCACACAAAATCAACATGTAAATATCAGTTGTCTTTGTATTCAATAACAATGAACATGGGGTGCCTGGGTGGTTCAGTCAGATAAGCATCTGCCTTCACCTTGGTTCATGATCTCAGAGTTCTGGGATTGACACCCACTGATCTTCCTGCTCAATGAGGAGTTTACTTTTCCCTCTTCCTCTCCCTTTGCTCCTTCCCTCCACTTGTATTGTCTCTCATTCCTCTCTCAAATAAATAAAATCCTTAAAAAATAACAATGAACACTCTGAATAGGAAATTAATAAAACAATTTCTTTTTATAAAGAGAAAGATAAAATAACTAAGGATAAATTTTACCAAGGAGACAGAAGACTTACATACTAGAAACTGCAAAACATTGCTAAATGAAATTTAAAAAGAAAAATAACTGGAAAGATATCCCATATTCATGGATATTGAGACTTAATATTTTTTTTAGATAAAAGTGCTATCCAAAATGATTTACAGATTCAGTGCAATACTTATCAGAAATCACAATTATGTTTTTACAGAAATGGATAAAATCAATTCAAAAATTCTTACAGAATCTTAAGGGACCCAATAGCCAAAGCAATCTTGAAATAGAACAAAGTTGGAAGACTTCTGATTTAAAAAAAAAACTTACTACAAAGTTATAACAATCAATTCAATGTTATACTGGCAAAGGCCAGCCATATTGATCAGTCAAATAAAGAAAGAGAGCTCAGGAATAAACCTTCACATATATGATCAACTGTAATTTGGCAAAGGTGCTAACCCCATTCAATAAGGAAAGAAGTCTTTTCAATAAATGATGCTGGGAGAATCAGATATTAAAATGCAGAAGAATGAGTTGGATCCATACTTTAGACTACATACAAAAATTAACTAAAAAATGAATCAAACAGCTAAATGTAAGACTTAAAAATATAGAATGTTTAGAAGAAAACATAGAGGGAAACTGCAATATTGGAGTTGGCAATGATTTCTTGGGAATAACACCAGAAGCACAGGCAAATAGAAAAATTGAACTTCATTAAAATTAAAAATTTTGTGTATCAAATGACACTGTCAAGTGAGTGAAAAAGACAACCCACAGAGGGGGAGAAATATTTGTAAATCATATATCTAATAAGGAATTAATGCCCAGAATACATAAAGATCTTCTAAAACTGAAAACCAACAAAACAACCCAACTGAAAAATGAACACAGGACTTGAGTAGATATGTCTTCAGAAAGGTGGTATCCAAAATAGGCAAATTCATAGAAACAGAAAGAAGAATAGAGGATTCCAGGGGCTGGGGGAGATTGGAATGGAGACCAGTTTAATGGGTGCAGATTTTCTGTTTGGGATGATGCAAAGATTCTGAGAATATTGGCTATGATAAAATAAACATTGTGAATGGCCATTGGATTGTGTATCTTAAAAATAGCCAAAATGGCAAATGTTATGTAATCTATATTTCACCAGGATAAATGAGGAGAAATAAATATATTCCTAGGTGAATACAATTTGTAAGAATGTATTCCTAGCTGACCCGCATTACCAGATACACTAAAGAAAGCTCTGCAGGTCTGAAGAAAGTGGTATCATGTGTTAACTCAAACATACAAGAAAGAAGATTATCAGCAATGGTAATATGTGGATAAATATAAAGTTGTATATATTTTTTCTTTAAATGAATGTGTATTTATTAATTTATATAAAATAAATAAAATAAATATATAAATGTTATATATATATGGTCTATCTATCCTTTTTATTTAAAAACAATAGATTGTATAAAGTGACCATTGTAACATAGTACTGTTGAGTTTATGAAAAATATGATGTAATCTATATTTATTATATAACAATAGCACAAGACAGATAAGGAAGACAGGGTATACTGCAGTAGAACTTCTTTATTTTATCAGAATTGGTATTGATCTGAAGTAGATTTTAGGAAGTTAAGAGATGTAATATAATTCTGGGAGCAACCATTAAGAAAATAATTTTTAACGTGATTAAAGAGTCAACAAAGAGATTAAAGATTACAGTAAAAAACCTCTCTAAAAAATTAAAATATATAATACAAAACAGGCAATGAGAAGCAGGAACACAAAAAGGATATGTGACAAATAAAAGATAAATAATAAAAAGGTAGAAGAAAATCCAACCATACTTACAGTTACCCTAAATGAGAGTAGAATAAACACTTCGATCAAAAGGCAGTTTATAAGATGGTCATAAAATAAAATCCAACTATATTCTGTATACAAAACACACATGAGCTTAAAAATATAGAACATTCTGGGGGTGCCTAGGTGGCTTAGTCAGTTAAGCATCTGCCTTAGGCTCAGGTCATGAGCTCTGGTCCTGGGATCCAGTCATGAACTGAACTGGGCTTCCCGCTCAGCGGGGAGCCCACTTCTTTCTCTCTGTCTTCCTGCTGCTCCTCCTGCTTGCGCTCTCTCTCACTCTCTCTCCCGCTCTCTGTCAAATAAATAAATAAAATCTTTAAAACAATATATAGCATTCTGTAGGAAACCTTGCCTCATAAAACCATGGATTCTGAGTTTACTTGCCATAACTATTACTGCAGCTAGGGACAATTTGCTAAGGTTATTCTGAATATGTTTTCTTCCTAGCAAATGTAATTATTTCAATTGGCAAGTATAGACCAGTTCACTTCCATTCCTTTATTTCCCCAGGGGAGTCCCTGAGTAAAAGGAGTGAATAGATAACAACTCAGCTGCTTTAACTCTTTCTTTTCCATGTGACATCCCCCCCCCACCCCGACCCTGGCCCCGGCTGGGTATATAGTTAAGAGTGTACTTGCTTGCAGAGAAAGTTAACTTTGACAGATTTTTTATTCAATTAGAAACTTCCTTATTAATATTTCAAAACTTGTTCCAGGAGACTCCTGTTTTTCAGTGGGTTTATCTCGGTTTCTTGGTTTCCATTTTGGTACCCTGATCTTTGATCATCTTTATCTGTATTAATTTTTGTGTGTGTGCATACTGTCTAGCTCTTAGAGCACTAAGTTTGTTTCCATAATCTGAAGTCCTGTTGCTTTAATGTTATGATTTAACTATTTCCATAATAACTCAAAGTATGCCAGGAAGAAATGATTTTGTGTGTTCTTGTAACAGAGGTGTCTTACATCATTTAAAAGCTTTCCCTAAGAATTACAAACGGTCATTTTCTTATATCTTCAAGTGTGTTTTCAGAATGGGATTAACGTCTATGATTTTTTTGTTTTGTTCTACTCTTTAGTTTGTTGTTTCTTTCTCTTTTTTCCAAATAAACTTTTTGTTACAGGATAGTTTTAGGTTTATAGAAAATTTGCAAAAACTAATACAAGGTTCTCATATATCCCACAGCAAGTTTCCCCTAATATTAATATTTTATATTAGTATGGCACATCTCTCATAATGAATTAGCAAATACTGATACAATATTATTTTTAAAAGATGTTTACTTAATTTTCAAATAGAGAGAGTGGTGAGGGGCTGGGAGGAACAAAGGAAGAGGAGGAGGGATAAGCAGGCTCCACCCCCAGCAGGGAGCAGGACTAGGGTACTCTCAGAACCCTGAGATCATGACCTGATCTGAAATCTAGAGTCAGATGCTTAGCCAACAGAGCCACCCAGGTGCCCTAATAAAGTTTCATTAATTAAAGTCCATACTTTATTCATATTTCTTTAGTTTTTAGAGAATGTTCCTTTATGTTTGAGAATGCCATCCAGATTATCACATTATATTTATTCATCATGTGTTTTTTTACTCCTTTGGACTGTGATAGTTTCTCAGACTTTCCTTGTTTTTGCATAATGGACATTTTATTAATTGTAGTAAAATATATGTAATGTGTAATTTACCATTTTAAGCCTTTTTTAGTGTATAGTGAAACTAAGCAGAATTTAAAAAATCAAGTAAATTCACGTAGTTGTGCAACCATCATCACAAATCATTTCCAAAACTGTTTCATCATCACAAACTGAAACTGTACCTATCCAAAAATCCCATTCCCACCTCTGATCAGACCTTGGCAATCACCATTCTACTCTTTGTCTCTACAAATTTGCCTATTCTAGATACTTCATCCAAGAGTCATCAAGAATCATAGAATATTTTTCCTTTTATGTTTGGCTTATTTCAATTAGCAAAATATTTTCAGGGTTCATCTTTGTTATAGCATGTATTATGATTTCATTGCCTTTATTTTTATTTTTATAAAGATTTATTTATTTATTAGAGAGTGTGGGGCAGAGGGAGAGAGAATCTCAAGCAGACTCCCCACTGAATGTGAAGCCCAATGCAGGACTTGATCTCATGACTCATGAGATCATGACCGGAGATGAAATCAAGAGTCAAACGCTTAACCAACAGAGCCACCCAGGCACCCCTTGAATTTCATTGCCTTTATAAGTTGAATGATATCCCCTTGTCTCTCTGTACCACAGTTTCTTTATCCCATCATTTGCTGGTAGACCCTCTAGCTATTGTGAATAATGCTGTGGTAAATATTTGTGTATAGATATCTGTTTGAATTCTGTCTTCAATTATTTGGGATATATACATAGAAGTGGAATTTCTGGTTAATATGGTGAGTCAATATTTAATTTTTCAGCAACAATCTTCCATAATTCTTGTACTATTTTACATTCCAATGTACTGGGGTTCTAATTTCTCCACATCCTTATCCAGTGTTTACCATTTTCTGCCTTTTGGATAACAGTTATTGTAATGAGGGTAAAGTAGTGTCTCATTATGGTTTTGATTTGCACTTCCCTAATGATTAGTAATACTGAGCATCTTTTTGTGTGTTTATTGACTGTTTTTATACCTTTCTGTAGAAATGTCTATTCTTGTCCTTTGTCCATTTTTAAATTTAGTTGTTTGTTTTGTTGTTGCTGAGTTTTCGGAGTTCTTCATATGTATTACCGAGCAATCCCTTTATTGATGTTATATGAGTTCCAAGTATTTTCTCCCATTATGTGGGCTGCCTTTTATTTTTTGTTGCCTCTGCTTTTGGTGTCATAATCGAGAAATGACCCCCAAATCGAATGTCGTAAAGTTATTCTACGTTTTCTTCAAAGAGTTTTATAGTTTTAGATCTTATAGTTAGTTTTTTTTTTCCATTTTGAGTTAATTTTTGTATACAGTATAAATTATGGGTAACACATCATTCTTTTACATGTGGAGACTATGTTTTCCAAAAATCATTTGTTGAAAAGACTGCCTTTCCACCTGTTGACTGGTCTTGGCTCTCCAGCCAAAAATCATTTGACATGCTGTCTTACATGGGGTTGATTTCTGAGCTTTCCATTCTACTACATTGCTCTATGTCTTTCTTTATGGTGCCTGTCACAGTGTGTAGTCTTTTTCTCTTCTTATTTTTCTTTTCATGAATGTGGTAATCCATTAGGAAGCAGGCCATTTGATATTCATATTTAATTGAAAAATAGATTCCTTGATTCAGTGCCAGGAGTTATGTATTCTGCTCCTGGTTTGTTCTACATGAAGATAAAGTTAAAGCTAGAAGCCTTGTGTTTGTCTCATATTTATAACTAAATGTCTTCTCTTTAATATTGGACGTGATAATTCTATCACCAGTGGTCTGCTTCAGGATCGGGTTGCCCCTGTTTAAACGTTCTGACAACATCACACAGCTTGTTCATACCCTCTTAAGGTGAACATTGATGGAAGAGAGCCATATTTCAGATATTTTCTATGATGAAAGTTCAGTTTTTCAAAAGTGAAAAATTTTAGGTCTGCTCTTAGTATTTCAACAAATCTCATTGGATGTGAAATGTGCCTCATGGGTTCAAGAACATGCTCAATTGTTGCCATTAGTTTGGGGTCCTGTCAGGAATTTTTAACTTCTCAGAAATTTTCTTGAAGCCCTCAGATATTTTTACTCTATCATCCTCCCAGAGGTCATGGGTTCCTATTAAGATCACAGTTGATCATTGTTCTAGAGTTACATATCATCGTAATGAGATAAAATAAAACACCCCCCCACACACACATACACACTCCATTTTTCATTTCTAGTAACTCTTTTGCCTTTAGTCGTAAGAACTGGGGAACATTTCAGAATGAGTCATATTTAAAAAAAATACATACCTTTCTGGTTGTCTATTTGGTAACTATTTGATTAGAATGTTATTTATTTTTCTTTATTTAAAAAGTAAACCATTTTCTAAAGATAGCTTACTCTTATATAAAGTTAGGTTAGTCCCTCTTCTGTGCTACCATAAGGCGCAGTAATCTATGATTGTACTCACCACATTGAAATATAGATCATGAGCTCCTTGACACATTTATTTTGAACTTATTCATTTTTGTGAACCAATAGAACATAATATGCATCAAGCTTAAAATAAATGTACAGGAAACTCATTTACTTGTTTACTGAACAAAAGCTAGTTCCATCTTTTCTGTATAACATGCATGGAGATAGGCACTGAAAACAGAATCGTGGGAATCAGATATATGACATCTGTATTTACCAAACTTATATTTTAAAGGGAGTATATTTGTTTGAATATAATCATCAAAGAAGCACAACATTTCAAGTTGTTATGTAGAAAAAGAACAAGATGTGTTAGGAGTAGATAATAGGAACTCATTTGTTCTGAATAAAGAATGATTGAAAAAATTTAGTGATATGTTATAATGTGATTATAAAGATTCATGTCAATGATTGGAAATAACCATTTAAAAAAAAACACAAATATGAATAGGCCAAGATTAGTTCAATTGCTTAAGGTGAGAAAGGAAGTTTCATAAATGCAATTAATTGGCAGGAGGTGTAAAAGTAGTGAAGGTTACTTAAGGAAGTTGGACAATCTTCTTAAGAGTTCTACTCTTCTAAACTGGTCTCCCTTGGCACAGCATGATTGTTCCAATTCTTCTTTGGTTGATTGGGTACAGACCTCAGAGGAGCAAGTGATAAAGCTCACCTTCCTAAGATTGTCTCAGTAATGAACATGCATTTATACAGTGAGCTCTTGCAGTAGCATTGTTTTTCCCAGCCAATAGAAATGTGCTCTGTTAGAGTAAGCAAAGGTTTGCTGGAAATACTATCAATGTCCTTACAGACCCTCTTCCTACCTAGATAAATTGCCATTTGCTCTAAGACCATATCTTGGTCATCTTTGTTTCTTTAGTATCTATCAGTTGTCCAATTTTAAGTTGATATTCAACAAATTGTAGTTGAGTAAATGAATATTCCTATTTCTAACATTTGCTAAATTAATAAATTGATAGATTATTATGTTAAACAGAATTTTAAGTAAATAGTTTGCTTTATGTTCATTTTTGTATTGCCACATATAACAACATACATGTAATTAGAGAATATAGGTTTATATGCAAAAGTTAAGTATACATATAACATGTGAAGTCATTTTAAGCATGTGTATACAGACAAACACACACATATAGACATATATAGTGCCATTTTACAGTAAGGAAGCATTTCCATAAAGCACATGGCATTTCAATACACATATAGTAGGTATAATTTCTTGTTGAAAAACAAACACACAGGTCAGTCATTCTCTGGAAAACCTTGTGTAAAGGATCTTGAAAGCTTGTGTAAAGGATCTTGAGGTCCGCAAGATTATTGCCAAAATGTTCATGTTCGATTCTCTGAGTGGAACATTTGTATACTTAAAATCATTGATTTTATTGGAGCTTCATGTCCTTTTATGGACAACTGAATGTAAATGTCACATAATTTTTTAAAAAAATTTCCAATGTCATTATAAATTAGTAGAAAATATATGGATTTATGAATGCACATATATCACTTATGTGACAAAATTCCAGATATATTATAGATAATGTATTATATAACATAAAAAATCCACAATCCACGTATATTTTCATACATGCATGCATTATAAAAACCCAGATATCCTTTTTTTTTTAACATCAGACCCATATCATTAGGGTTTGCTGCTAGATACGCACATGACTTTACTCACTGGATCGTAGTGTTGTGGCATGTAAAGGGACAACTTGTGAAAGTACATTGCTTCCGGTCACTGTTATAGTTCCTCTACTGTGCTCTACGTATTCTGCATCTTTTTTCCCCTATTTTCACAACATCTACTTTCAAATTCCAAGACTTATTTTCATGTATTAAAAGGTGTGTAAAGGCGCCTGGGCAGCTCAGTCATTAAGCGTCTGCCTTCGGCTCAGGTCACAATCCCAGGGTCCTAGGATCCAGCCCCACATCAGGGTCCCCGCTCAGCAGGGAGTCTGGTTCTCCCTCTCCCACTCCTCCTGCTTGTGTTCCCTCTCTCATTGTGTCTCTCTCTGTCAAATAAATAAGTAAAATCTTTAAGAAAATTTTAAAAAGTATATAAAATATGTAGATGATAATAAGATTTCATCATGAAACCAAAGAAACATTGCAATATTTTTCCATAAAGGAGTATTTACCTACATATAGGATATATAATCCATATTGCTTATTTTCAAAAGTGCAATTTTTATAGGATACTTAATGCAGTTGGTGCCAGGTTCCATATCACTGTGTAGATAGTTCCATGCAACACACAATAGTCACAAAATTAGAATGCCTTAAATTAATGACACTTTATGATCTCAAAAAATATTTATCAGTGTCTGCTAGTGCTAGGCAATATAGATAATATGCTCTCACAGCATACGTGCACATACAATATACATTCTTTATTTCTAGTATTGATTGTTTAGCCAGGGTTCTGCATAGTATCTGGGAAGTCATTGGAACCCTAGGCACTTAATCACTTAGGATGAGTTATATGTTATCAACGTGGAAGGCACAAAGCCCTTGGAGTGAGTGGAAAGACTAGAAAACTGGAGAAATTGATCTTTAAAGAGCCAGAATTGCTAAGTTTATTATTTCCCACCTACAGTCTCTCTATGTCTGCTCTAAATTGTCAGTTTGGGGATCTTTCCTTTACCACTGGACATCTTCCATGAGAAACTTGGTACTACCGCCTCAGAAAACAAGAGGGAGTAAAGAGAATACTCAAATAGATCCCACAGCAGAGAACAATAAAACTTTATTATGTTCTCAGAAAGTCACTCCTCTTTTCCTTCAACTCGGTTGTACGCAGTTAAAATTCACATAAATGTTATAGGCCCCCAAATCTCTTTTAACCCACCCAGGTTGCTCAAAGGTTAAGTGCCTCCTCACTGAGTCATTTCCAGATAAGTCCTTGAACATAAACACACACGTCTTTCTTTTGTGTATGTCAAACTGCAAATCTAGATTGGCATCTTTCTGCCCATAGTTGTATATATACCTTACTTTTAAAGATATGAAGGCAAAGGAATTTGGTGTCTCATTTTAAAAGACAGGCACAAGAGCCGATTTCAGCAGAACATTAACATTTAGAGACAATAAGAAATCTGTGAACATTGCAAAAGGAGAAAAGCAAGTATTGCAAGGATAAGATGAGGCACATTAAAAAAAAAAAGTTATTTTACCTCGGAAATGAAACTTTTAATTATGACATCTGTGAGAAGAGTGACCTGAATGAAACCAATAATGGTTGAGTGCTTCATGAAACGCTGAGAAATTTGGGTCTGCAAGGTAGATGGCAATAGAAATAAGTTCAATCTTTCTCTTTTATCTCTGTTTCTGTGATCTTAAAAATGATACTTCCTTCCTATATTAGCCTTTCAAGGGTACTTTGATCTGAGTATTCTACTCAACCTTGCTTGCAGTTGAGTTTTATTAAGCTGTTACTTAGCTATCAATGACCGAGGAGTATCAGGAATCCAACTGAAGGCAATAGGAACACACTATCTTCTTATTTGCAGCCTTACAAGATTGCTAAAAAAAAAAAAAAAAAAAAGCTCTTCTTTCCTTTCTTCCTTCCTTCCTCCCTTCCTTCCTTCCCTCCATAATTTTGATGACATATACATCAGCCACATTCTGGGCTTGGAAGATATGAACAATGGATAAATTCATTAAAGTCCCTCCCCTCATAAAATTTGGAAAATGGACCATTAGGCAAACAGAAAAGTAAATACACACTGCATTTTGATAATTCTAAGATGTATCACTTTTTTGTATTTAACAACTTTGATATTAACAAGCATCTTGCTTTCACTGCTGGCTAGGTGGCATTTGTGATACGTAACTTCATTATAGCTTTTCATGTTTTGAATATTTCTACAGGATTATGTGAACTATGTCCATTCTGATTTTATCGGCTATATAAAAAAAATCTTCTAAGAGATTACATTGTGTCATGACATTGAAATCAAAGTTATTTTTATGCAGAAATTCACAGATATGGAGAACGAAAGCATGCATTTTATATTATTTAAATACACATGTATCACTAGAGGCTAACCTGAGTTCCTCATTTTCCTAGAGCGATAGTCACATGCTTTATAGGACTAAAATAAGGAAGATGCAAACATAGAAGAGAAGATGATAGTTTTTGTTTGTTTTTAATTCAACTGAGATGAGCACAAAGATATTGGGCTAATACAGACCAAGAAATACAGCTGAAGGCAGTGTCAAACCCAGAACACAAGGCAAGGCCAAGGTCAAGGTCTGACTCAGCCATTTAGGACATGAGCCACTTTTGGATCCATTGCTAGTCAGACAGTAGAAGGAATAGATGACAAAGGTGCTAGCCCCTGGTGCCCTTGTCCTGCTTACTAAAAATGACAACACCAAAATCAAAGGGGTCTGATGATAATTCAGTATGATTTGTGGGACATCCTGGTGCTCAGGAGCACATTCTATACTACAGCTGAGAAGTTTTACAGCCTGCCACTATATCTTGAGGGGGCACAGGGGAGTGCAGAGAGGCAATGAAAAATACTTCAGGATAGTCTCCAAGAAGACCTAGGAAGACCAAAGGAAGGTGGCTTTGGGGCAGCTCATTACAAGCCTCCCCTCCTCTCTTGCTCAGGAGTGACCATAATATTTCTGCCTTACTCAGACAAAAGGTAAGGAGAGCCTCTGCATGCAGGCTTCTGTGATATGGGCAATGGAGCCATGAAGTGGGGAGTTTTCTCACATGGAAGAAATGTTGCCAAATTCCTTTGATTAGATTTTAAAAATTTTTCAAAATAATGAGTCTGGAGTGATAGATTTATGTATTTGACTTTAGGCAAATAAAAAAATCCATCAAAGTTACCATAGATAACAGCAGCTAAGAAGAAAATCCAAAACAGAAAACAATAGTGGAGCATTATTTTTTAAAATGATAAATTACCAAACCTTTGAACTATACAAGATGAGAGTGTGTAGAAAAAAAAATGGGTATTTACAATCCCCTGTTTCTTAATGTGCAGTTTTAAATAACTTAATTTTTTTCCATTGTACATTTCTTTTTTTTTTGTAGATGTGTAATAGGTGATAAATAGCTCCGTCTGCTTAAATAAGTCTAAAATGTTTCTTTCAGTATGATTAAAAAACAAATTTTACATAAAGAAGGAATTGTTTCACACTTTGTCAGTGCATTTTCTTTTTTAGTGGTGCATAAAATAACCATGATTCTTATCATCATTGCAACTTATACTCAATCGAATAGTTTATTTAAGGTGATAATAAATGCTATGGAGAAAAAGAAAGTGGGCTAAGATGGATAGGGAAGCAAGGCAGGGAGCCCATTTTAACAAAAGGGAGCTTTCAAGGAAGCTACTATAATAAGGTGATGTTTGAACAGAGGGTTGAAGGAAGGAAAGGAGGGAACCATGTGGATATTTGGGAGAAGTTTCTAGGCAGAGATGACAGTCCTTACAATGACCCTGAGATAGAAGCTGGCTTGAGACACTTGGAGGAGAGCAGAGAGGCCTACGTGGTTCCAGGAGAGTAGGAAAGAAGGGGAGTCATGGGGCTGAGTCAGAGAGTGAGCAACGGACCAGCTCTGGAAGGATCTAGTGGTCATGGTTAACACTTCTGCTTGTGCCTGAGTGTGGGAGGAGCCATTGGAGAGTTTTGAGGGCAAGAACAGCATTCTCTGACTTATGTCTCAAAAACATCACCCATTGCTATTTTTAAAATAGACAGTAATGAGTAAAAAGAGGCAGTGAGGAGGCCTGTTAGTAGGCTTGAATTTGGGTGGTAAATAGAAATGGGTGGGTACTGAATACCTTTAAGAAGCAAAGACAGGGGCCACCTGGATGGCTCAGTGGGTTAAGCCTCTGCCTTCGGCTCAGGTCATGATCTCAGGGCGCTGGGATCAAGCCCCACATCAGGCTCTCTGCTAAGCAGGGAGCCTGCTTCCCCCACCCCCCAACCTTCTGCCTGCCTCTCTGCCTACTTGTGATCTCTCTCTCTCTCTCTGTCAAATACATAAATAAGATGTTACTTCATTCCCTCTTGATTAAAAAAAGAAGTAAAGACAGTTGCATTCACAGATGGACCAGATATGGTGTGTAAGAGTAATAAAGGAGCAATGAATGCCTCCCAATTTTAGGACCAAAGCCAATAACAGGGTAGAATCCTTACTTGCTGGGATGAAGAGGACTGAGGGGGAAGAATGGGAAGACAGGCACCAGGGGTTTAGTTTTAAATATCTTAGATTTGAAATATCTTTGATTAAGCTACCTGGGGAGTAAAGTGGCCCTGGGGAGTAAAATGGCTAAGAGCATTCAGAGGTCAAGGGAAGGGGTCTAGGAGCAAAGTATTCTTTTGGAAATCATTTGCATCTAGATGTCTTTGTGGAAGTTTCCTGTATCCCCTTCTTGTTGTTCAAGTTCTGCCCCAGAAATCCATACCCTGCCCCCATGCAGAGCGGAGAGTCAATGTGCTACTCAGGCAAGTGCCCAAGTAACCTGACCACGATGATTCTGTCTGGCTCTCTGGATTATACTCTTTCCTTCTCTTACCTCTAAGTTTACCAACTCAGTGACTCAAACTCTTCAGAACCTAGTTCTAATCCAGTCATTTGCATTCACAAATAGACCTACTTTGTTTTATAAAGGAAAATCACACAGGGACTATAATTTTAAATAAGATTAAAAAAAAAAAAAGGTCTATTTCATTCCCATTGACTACTCAGTGACTCAAATGCCAGAGAAACCACTCAGAAACTCTTTGCCAATGTCTGAAGGAGCAGCGTTGTCTCTAAAAAAAAATGTGATGCTCATCAAACTTTTCCTTCTCCTGAAGGAAAAGAATGACTGGGATGATGTAACAGGAGTGAAATCTACATGGTATTTCCATTTTCCCCAGCAATACCCATGATATAAAGGGGACTAGCAGAAATACTTTTTGCTAAAATGGTAGAACATTTTCTTATAGATTATGTATGAAGGGCACCACGGTGAAAAGTGCAATTATGTCTTTGGTTTTCATTTGTTTGGAATGAGTTAGTACTTGTGTTTCTAGTTAAAACCATCGCTTGATTCAGCAATTCTTTCAATTCCCTGGAGAAGGGATGAAAATATAAAGTCATTTTCATCATACACTGTCCTGTGGTTACATCATCAGGTAACTTAGATACAAATGTTAGTTTGGGGGATTATGGAACAAAAGTAACATATTCAAATGAATTCCTATAATATTGAAAACAGATAGGGACTAACGTAGCAGGAATTTTACTCTCGCTATTCATTTGAAGTTCTATTCTACCCTCATAAATCAAAAGCTCACCCAAATGATATTTTTAGTATTGTGCAAATGTGGATATGAGCACTCCTGCTTTTGAATAGTGCAGAATTTCTAAGAATCCATCATCACTGTTGGTATATTATTTCATGTCAGAAATACTGTAGATTATTGGAAATCTTAACTAAAGTTTTTCTAGTCATCAATTATACCAAAGACTGAAGAAAGAAACATCACCAACCACAGCTCTTTCCCTGTTTAGGTTTACTGATTTTTAACAATGGAAACTAAAATGTTTTACTTTCTAAAAAATTTCAGGAAAAGATCATTGAGATGGAAACTTGGCTTTAACAGGATTATTAAGTCATAGAAACAAAAGGACTGGAAATGTTTAATTTCTTAAGCATGGTGATGGTTCATGGAGATTTATCGTATTGTTCCCTGTACTTTTTTGGAAGCTGGAATATTTCATAATTAGAAAAATATGTGCCAGTATTTGAGCCACTCAAATAAAAGTGAGTATGGAAAGAAATAGATTTTTACTTACGTACTATCCATAAATTTGTCTATTTGGGGTATGGTTAACTCTGAACTCATAATTTATTTTGTAATTTGTATTATTTTAAATTGATTGGCAAAGCTGAAGAAAACCAGCAATCCGAACCAGCAAAATAAGGATGTTTGATTTGCCAGTTAGTGAGAACATGCTTATGTTGCTATTTCCCTATAAGTAAATTGTATTACTTTACCTAAAATTAACTCATAATAAGAAAGGCTAATTTGGGAGAAATCCTGGAACAGGAGTGAAGACTTCTATAAATTCACACCTCCATGAAAGCACTAAAAATGTTGGTAAAGAAAAAAAAAGTCAAAATGAAACTTTTCGCATCTCTAGAAATTATCCAAAGGTTTGCAACACTCTGGGGAGCATCAATGAAAAGTTGCTGGACCTTGCTAAGAATAGCAGAGTTAGTGGCTTGGCCTACTCCCATTCTCCTTGCTCAAGCTCTGTTGCCTGGCAGACCCTCAGCTCAACAATTTCAGCAGTTCTCAAAGCCAGCCAGTCTGCAGCCACTGGAGGGGGGAAACCAGGAAAGAAGTGTCTCAAAATGTGCCACTCCCAGAGCAGCATCACTTGTTAGTTTGTCTTGGAGTTCCATTCTGGAAAACCCTCACTTGCAAGGCACTGCCATCATCTGATTGATTTAGAGCTTACTCTGCAGGAAAGCTCTATTTCCAGAATGTTTCTTCAAAAAATCAAATCAGGAAGAATTAATATTGCAGCATCCTGATTTGTGATACCAACAAGAAACTGACTCAAGAAGAAATAGAAACTATCAATGGACTTGCAAGAAGTAAAGTGTTTAGTTATTCAAAAACTTCTAGCAAAGAGGAGCCTTCAGCCTGATGGGTTCACTGTCAACTGTTTAAGAACAATTAACACAAATATTATACACAAAACTGTACCAAAAAATAAAAGTGGAGAGAACACCTTCCAATTCCTTCTCTGAAGCCATTATCCTAACATCAAAACCAGACAGAGATATTACAATGGAAAAACAACATTAATATTTCTCATCAACATAAACACAAAAATTCTAAATAAAATGTTAGCAACCTGAATCCATCAACATTAAAAAGAATTATAGAGATTCAGAAAAGTAGGAAAAATTAATTATTTAGACTTCATCAAAAATAAAACCTTTTAATTTGCAGAAGACCTTATTAAAAGAATGAAAATACAAGCTACAAATTTGGAGAACATATTATAAACTACACAACTTGCAGAAGATTCATATCTATATCTACATAGAGAACTCTAAAACTCCAATAGTTAAAAAAAATCAAACAAAAACAAAAAACAACATCAACAAGTACTCTAATTTGAAAATGGGCAAGAGACATGAACAGATATTTTACCAAAGAGTATATATGGATAACAAATACACAAATGGAAAGATGTTCAACATCTTAGCCATTAGAAAAATTACCTTCAAACCACAGTGAGGTACCATTCCATACCTACTGAAAGGCTAAAATAAAAAAAAGGAAAAAAAAGTGACAACACTGAATAGTAGAAAAGATGCTGAGAAACTGGAAGCTTCGTATATTGCTTATCAAAATTTAACATGGTACAGTTTGGAAAAAAAATTGAGGATTCCATTCGTAAGCATTGATTCGATTCTATACAAAAGCCTGAATGTAAATGTTTATAGCAGATTTATTCATAATAGCTAAAAAACGGAAACACCTAAATGCACTTCAAAAGGCAAATGGGTAAACAAACTGTAGAAAAGCCACACCATGGATTACAACTCTGAAAAAGAAAGAGGCTATTGTTATATACAACCATCTAAATCTCTAGAGAGTTATATATTGAGAAAAAAAACCCAGATTATTATATACTATATACTATATGATTTCATTTATATGACAATTTTGAAGTGACAAAATTATAGAAATGAAATGGAGAACAAATGATTGGTTGATAGTGGTCAGAGACCAGCTGGGATGAGGGAAAAGGTGATGAGTGTGTTTATAAAAGGGGAACATGAGGGATATTTGTCATGATTGGACTGTTCAGAATTTTGCTTATATCAATATCCTGGTATTAACATTCTATTCTATATTTGCAAGATATTATCTTTGAAGGAAACTGAGTATAGCGTACATGGGATATCTCTATTATTTCTCATACCTGCATGTAAATCTACAGTTAAATGTTATGCACCATGACAAAGTGGGATTTCTTCTAGGAGTGCAAATTTTAACATTAGAAAATCATTCAGTGTCATACACCATATATGGTATACAGGCAGAATAATGCCTTCCAGGATATTCATGATCTAATCTCTATAAACTCTGAGTATGTTAATTTATATGGCAAGAAGGAACTCAAAATTGTAAATGGAACTAAGTTTGTCGATCAGTTCACCTTGAAATGAAGAGACCATTTTAGTTTATCTGAGAGGGCCCAAACTAAGTACAAAGTTCCATATAAGTGAGAAATGGAGGTGGCAGTGTCAATGTCACCATAATATGAGAGACATTTGACAACCCTTTAGATGTCTTTGAGATGGAGGAAATACAGAAGGAATGAAGAAAGCCTATAGTAGCTGGAAAAATCCAGGAAATTGATTCTTTTTTAGAGCCTCTAGGAAGGAACCTAGTCATCTAAACATCTCAAGTTAAGCTCAGTGACTTCAGACATGGCACTCTCAGAATTTTAAGATATTAATTTAGATTGGTTTAAGTCATTAACTTTGTAGCAATTTGTTATAGCAGCAATAAAAAATCCATACACTGTTCAATAGCCAATGTTTTATTAGACATGACAACAAAATTAGAGGCACCAAAAAAATGATAATGGAAATTGATCAAATTTTTTAAAAAAATTCACTCAAAGACATCATAAAAAACAAAGAGATATGTAATAAGCAGGGATAAAATACTTGCTAATCATGGTTAGTCCTCTAGCACTCAAAGATTTGTATCCAGACATATAAGGAACACTTAAAACTCATTAATAAAAAGACAAATAACCCAATATGGGAATGGACAAAATAATTGAACAGGAGGGGCGCCTGGGTGGCTCAGTGGGTTAAAGCCTCTGCCTTCAGCTCGGGTCATGATCCCGGGGTCCTGGGATCGAGCCCCACGTTGAGCTCTCTGCTCCGCGGGGAGCCTGCCTCTCCCTCTCTCTGTGCCTGCCTCTCTGCCCACTTGTGATTTCTGTCTGTCAAATAAATAAATAAAATCTTTAAAAAAAAATAATTGAACAGGAATTCCTCCGAAGAAGACATACAAAAAACAATAAGCATACAAGATGATAATTAACATTAGATAAATGCAAATGAAACCATAAAGAGATGTCATTTTATACCTGCTAGGATGATTATAATGAAAATGGCAGATTATTACAACTGTGGGTAAGGAAGTAGAGAAATCAAAACCCATGCATATCAATAGTGAGAATGTAGAATGGTCTGAAACAGCTCAGCAGTTCTTCAAAATATTAAATATGTAATAACTCGGATGCTAACACCTGGAGGAAACTTGGACACATGATACTGAATGAAATAGGGCATAATTGATTATTTCATTTATTTTAAAGTCCAGGAATTGCCTAATGTTGTGATACCAGTGAGGTCAAACAAGACAAACCAGACAAAACCTTTGAAGAATATTTGAAAACAAAAATGTTTATAGGGTGTTCTGTAAGGCTCTAACCTATCCTGGGAAAACAGAGGCTGTGCGGGTCTGTGCGTATGCCCAGAAAAGAACTTAGAGACACCAACCACTTACTTCACAGGCCAAATCTGTGTTCCGGCCCAAAGAGAGTAAAGGCTAAAGCAGACTTTTAAATTGCCATAGACATGAATGATTCCCCCAGTGTACACAAAACCTTTTGGCAAAGGGTGGGAAACTTGCAGGATCAAACTATTTAAGGAAGTCTCTCACCAGTCATTATATGATTACTAAGCTAACCAAACAGACTTCAGTAGCTGCATACTACAGGGACTATGGCATAACAGAATTAGTCCAGAAAATTTACTGTACAAACAAACTACTGCCAACAAAAATAGTAGAGAATGAGGGAAATAGGATTCCCCAAATCCCATATTACCTAATATATACAGTTTTTAACAAAAAAATTATGAGACATGAAAAGAAACAAGAAAGAATGACCCACAGCATACCTCCCAAAATAGTCAATATGTACTTCTTTTGAGGTGACTCAGATGTTGGATGTATTAGGATAAGACTTTAAAAGAGTTATTATATATATGTAAAAAAATTAAAGGAAGTCATAACCAAAAAAATAGAGGAAAGTATAACATTGATGACTTATTAAAATGAGAACATCCATAAGGATATAGAAACTATATTTTTAAACATAACCAAATAGAAATTTTGGAGATGACAAGTACAATAACTTAAATTTAAAATTTCACTAATGGGGGGTAATACCAGATTTGGGGTGGCAGAGAAACAAATCAGCAAACTGAGAGATCCATAATGATTCCTCTTTTAGTTACTAAAAAAAAATGTAGGAAAACAAACAGCTTCAGAAATCTGTGGGTCACCAGCAAGTATAGCAAGGTATGCATAATATTAGTCTCAGGAGAAAGAGACAAAGGGGTAGAAAGAAATATGTATCTATAACAATTAAACAAATTGAATCAATGAGTCAAGATCATCTTGCAAAGAAAAGCCCATGTCCAGATGGCTTCACTGGTGAATTTTAGTAAACATTTAAAGAAGAATTAATATTAATACTCCAGAAATACTTTCAAAAAATGGAAGCAAAAGAAACTTCTAACGCTATGTGGTCAATGTCATCCCGATACAAAATCAGACAAATCCATCACAAGAGAAGAAAACCAATACCCTTTGTGAATATAGACAAAAGATCAGAAACAGGACAAAAATATCCTTTCTTCCTCATCTATGTAACATATATTTTGCGGTTGTCCCTCAGAAGGCGAGATTAACCACCTTCACATGCTGAGGCAGATAATGCCACACACACACTGTATTAATTCCATGTGGCTGCAATAACAAATTACCACAAACATAGTGGCTTAAAATATGTATTCTCTTAAGTTTGGGGGAGGCCAGAAGTGAGCAATCAGTTTCACTGGGTAAGAGAACAAGGTGTTGGCTGGTTTAGCAGCAACTTTAGCAGAGAATCTGTCTTCTGCCTCTTTAAACCAGCAGCTTTAGCAGAGAATCTGTCTTCTGCCTCTTTTAGCTTCTGGTAGTCGCTGGCATTACTTGGCTTGTGACCATATCACTCCAATCTCTCCCTCTGCCTTCACATTGCTTTTTTTTCTGTGTGTCTTTCTTTTTCCCTTCTGACTATATCAAATCTCTCTTTGCCTCACTTTACTAAGGACACTTGTGATACCATTTAGTGCCTACCTGAACAATACAAGATAGTATAGCCATTTTAAGATCCTTAACTTAATCACATATGCAGAGAGCCCTTTTTCTTAAATGTTACATTTCCAGGTTTGGGGACTTGGTATCCTTGTAAGGCCATGATTTAGCCTACCACACACATCAAGAATGTATGAAGAGATTTATTACATATTTAGGTTTTCTGAGTGAGCAGGATAGACACCAAAACCAGTCTGAAAATGGCCTAGGTAAAGGTTGAGTAAAGGTTTCTGCTTCTTACTGGGTCTGGAGCTGGTGTGAGGGTCCATATGGAGGTCAAATTTTGCATAGCTTGATGATGTTCTCCACCACTATCAAGAAAGAGAGATCCTGGGATTTCTTAGAAACTTGCAAAAATATGGAACAAAAGGTAAAGGAGAATGGTAGGATTTGAAAGCCCTCAACTGTCAAAAATCAAAAATAGAGTCAGACTCTATTATAATATGGTATTGAAGTTTTAGGCAGGGAATTTGGCAAGAAAAATAAAGAAGGAAGATAGGAGTAAAACTGCCTTTATGCAAGGATGTGTATATGTCTATTCTGTGTATAGAAAAGTGAAAAATCCAACATCAATGACAAAGTTAAAAAACTATGAGAACAAATAAACAAATAGATCATAGATATAGGAAACAAGATTAGTATACAAAAATCAGTTGTTATTCTGTATGCAAGTAGTGTCTGCTTCAAAAATAAAGTTAAAAATACAACTTCATTCACAATAGCATCAAAAATAATGATATATTTAGCAATAAACTTAATAAAAATGCATAAGGCTTGTAAACTGATAATTACAACACTTTAGAGAAATGTTCCATGTTCACAGAGCAGAAGACTCAGTTTATGTTATTAAAGCAAATCTTTCCCAATTAATGTACAAATTTAATGTAATACCTATAAAAATCACAATTTTTTTATGTTTTTTTTGTTCATTTTAATTGACAAACAGATTCTAAAACTTAGAGGGAAATGTAAAACATCTAGAATAGCCAAATGATTTTTAAAAATATAAACACAGCTGGATGACTTTTACTTGATTATTTCAAAATTTACTATAAAACTACACTTATTAAAACAATGTGTCACTGACATAGATATGATTGAGAGATTAGATGGATAAGAGATCATGATAGATAGATGTTAGATAGATATCTAGCATACATTTAAGTGGAACAACTTGAGAGCATGGCCAGCAATGGATAAAGAATAAACTAGGTAGACTTCATCAGAATTAAAAATTTTGCACTTCAAAAGATACCATTAAGGAAATGAAAATACAAGAAACAGACTTGCAGAAAATATTTGCAAAACGTATGTTCAATATAAGACTTTTATTCAGAACTTACAAAGAAGTCTCACCATTTAATAATGAAAAGACAAATGACCCTGTCCAAAAGAGAGCAAAAAACAATGGAAATGCATCTCATCAAAGAAGATATATAAAAGCTAGTAAGCACATGAAAGATGTTTAACATCATTACCCACTAGGGAAATGCAAATTAAAACATTGAGATATATTACTATATATCTGTCAGAATGCTCAAACTAAACATCAGGAGTCAGATGTGGCAAGGATGTTAGAACTGCAAGATGGGATATTTAAAACTACTATGATAAATATGGTAAGAGTTCTTTTGGAAAAAGTGGACAACATGCAAGAACAAATGGATAGTGTATGTAGAGAGAAAAAAATTCAAAGAAAGTAAAAAAAAAATTCTAGAGATTAAAAAAACACTGTGGAAGAAATGAAAAATGCTTCTGATAAGTTCATTAGTAGACTGGACACGGCTGAAAAAAGAATTATGAGCTTGAGGATATGACAACAGAAACTTTCAAAACTTTTCAAAAACCAAAGGAACAGAGGAGAAGTTACTTGGGGGAAATTGGAGGGGGAGGTAAACTATGAGAAACTGTGAACACTGAGAAATAAACTGAGGGTTTTGGAGGGGAGGGAGTGGGGTTTGGGTGAGCCTGGTGGTGGGTATTAAGGAAGGCACATATTGCATGGAGCTCTGGGTATGGTGCATAAACAATGAATTCTGGAACACTGAAAGATAAATAAATAAATTAATGAATAAGTAAACAAACAAATAAATAAAAATGAAACTACAAAAAGAAACAAAAAAGGAACAGATGGAAAATGACTAGACTGAATATCCAAGAACTGAAGGACAACTACAAAAGGTATAACATATGTGAAATGGGCATACACAAAGGAGAAGAAAGAGAGAAAGAAATAGAAGAAATATCTCATTCTGTAATAAGACATTTTCTCCAAAATTAATGTCAGACACTAGAAGACAAATCCAGGAAGCTCAAAGAGTTTCAGAAACACTACCTACATGTATCATATTCAAACTTAAGAAAATCAAAAATAAAGTCTTGAAAGAAGTCAGGGTGGAGGTGGGGACAACTTCTCTATAGAGGAACAAAGATAAAAATTATATTCTACATTTTCTCAAAAGTCATGAAAGCAAGAAAGTGAAGTGAAATATTTAAAGTCCTGAAAAAAGTCACCAACCTAGAATTTTCTAACCTTTGATATTTTTCAAAAGTGAAGAAGAAATAAACTTTTTCCGACAAATAAAAATTGCAGGAATTTTTTTTCTGCCAACAGAATTGCCTTGCAAGAAATGTTTTAAAAGGTTCATTATAGAGCAGGAAAATGATATAGGTTGTACAGTCAGATCTACATATAAAGCATGAGAAAAATAGTAAATTAGGATAAAATAAAACTTTAATTTTCTTATTCTTATTTGATCAAACAGGTAATAGTGTGTTCAAATATAATAATGACAATGTATTCAGTTATGTATGCTATGTACAAGGTAAATGACAGTAATGATACAAAGGAAAGGAGAAAGGAATGAGTGATATTCTGTGATTAAAATGTACTTGTACTATCCATAAAGCAGTATACTGTTATTTGAAAATTGACCTGGACTAATGGTTATTATAAATAGCAAACTCCAGAGTAAATTCTTAGAAACATTTTTAAAAAGTACAATTGAGATGCTAAAAGAAAGGAGAAAAAATGGAATTGTAAAAAATGTCCAACTAAAGTCTGAAAAGGCATAAAAAGTATGGAAGACAAAAACAGGAAAAAAGAACAAGAGGAATAGAAAACAGTGTAGACATTAATCCAACTATATCAATAATCACTTTGAATGCCAATGGTCTAAATACGTCGATTAAAAACAGATTGTCAGAGTAGATCAGAAAACAAGTCCCAACTGTATTTTGTCTCTCCAAAACCCCCTTTAAACACACATAGATTAAAAGCAAAGGAATGGAGAAAGCTTTGCACTGGTAACAGTAACCATGAAAGCTATACTAATTTGATAGAGCACACACCAGAACAAGGAAAATTATGAAGACTAAACAGGGGCATTATGTAATGACATAAAGGTCAGATATTCCAAGGAGACATAACTGTAGGTCCTTAATGTGTATGCATCTAGCAACAAGACATCTAAATATGTGAGGGGAAAAAATGATAGAACTACAAGGAGAAATAGATGAAACCACCACTATAGTTGAAGACTTTAACACCCCTCTATTAGAAATAGATCCAACATGGGGCACCTGAGTGGTTCAATTGGTTAAGCCTCTGACTCTTGATTTTGGCTCATGTCATGATCTCAGGGTGGTAAGATCCAGCCCCCAGTTGGGCTCTGCACTCAGTGGGGAATCTGCTTGAGACTGTCTCTCTCCCTCTGCCCATCCCCCTCTAAAATAAATAAATCTTTTTAAAAAATTTCACACACACACACACACACACACACACACACACACACTAAAAGAAAAGAAAAGAAAAAGAATAGATCCAACAGGAAAAAATAAGTAGCATATATTTGAACTCAATATCAACATCAACTCAATATCAATGTCAAATTATATCAGGATATAATTAACATCTATAGACTATTTCATCCCAGAACAATAGATTACAGATTCTTAAGCTGCATGGAAAAATTCAACAAAATAGACTATTTGGGGGGGGGCATAAAATGTTAACAAATTTAAAAAAAATAGAACTTTTTAAAATATCTGATCTTAGACCATAATGGAATTAAACTGGAAATCAGTAACAGAAAGCTGGAAAATTTCTAGGTTCTTGGACATTAGGCAGTATGCCTCTAAATAACACATGGATCAAAAAGGTATTTCAAGAGAAATTTAAAAATATTTTCAAGTAAATGATAGTAAAATACACATTATCAAAATTTGTGGGGTGCAACAAAAACAGTGATTATAGAGAAACTTATAGGATTGAATGTACATATTTAAAAAAGAGAAAGATCTAAAATCAGCAAAATATAAGATTTTTCCACTTTAGGAAATTAGAAAAAGAAGACAAAGGAGAAGAAGAAAGCAGAAGAAAATAAATCATAAGAATTAGAACAGATACTAATAAAACGGAAGAAAAAATGAGTAGAGTAAATCAAGAAATCTAAGAGCTAGTTCTTGGAACAGACCAATAAGAATAGTCAGTGTCAAGCCAGGCTAACTAAGAAAAAAGAGAGAAGACACAAATTATTAATATTGGGAAGGAAAAATGGAACATCTCTACAGATCCCACCAACATGAAGAGGTTATTAGAAGTATATACTATGCACAACTCTGTGTCCATACATTTGGTAACTTAGATGAAAGACAGCAATTCCTTCAAAGACACAAGTTGTCAAAACTCACATAAGAAGAAATAAAAACTGAATAGGCCTGTATCAATTAGATAATTTGAGTCAAAAATTAATACCTTCTAAAACAGAAAGCATCAGGCCTAGCCAGGGTCATTGGTGAATTCATACCAAATATTTAAGGATAAAATGTTCCCCATTTCCCACAATCTCTTGCAAAGGATAGAAGAAACAGAGAAAACACTCCCCACTCCCGTAATGTAATTCGTCCAAGCATGCTGTTCTCCTCTTCTGTCTTGTGTTTTTTTCAAAGTTATCATTTCTGGATGAACATTGAAGAGAAGGTGATTCTGGGAGAAAGAAATTGGACCAGAGGCAGAACCTTATAAATGAATTTCTTATTGGTGCCTTTCATGGATTATAAACTATTGTCCAGGGTGCAATTAAAAAATACTTATGCATCTTCTGGAAATCATCGTATTTGCATCATCTTTAGCAAAAACTACATATGTGTTTGTCATTTTCACTCTCTAGACCTTTTATTTCTCAAATTTTGACAATAGCTTGGCTATTCATTTTAGCTTTGCTGTTTTTCTTTATGTCTATATTAACATTGATATTTTATTGAGATGGCTAGAGAGCCTACAACAGGACAGACGACCAGGGTATGCCTGAAGTTAGAATTTCTGGTTTAAATTAGGATTTAAATCTGTTCATTCTCTTACAAACCATAGATTTCTGTCTCAAAGAGTTAGTGAATAAACTATTCTTAATACTTAACACTCTTATTTCAAGTGAAATATGGTAGCTCAAAGTATAGAGAATGTTATCAGAACCTTTATCGAGTAAAGAAGTATCTATTAATTTCTCCAGATTTCCATACAGTATAGTTAAAGAAATTATCCATTGTAATATATTTTTGTCATCCCATTCTTTCAATTCCAGTTTTCACTGAGCTTTTACCTTCATCTCCCTTCCTGGTGCATTTCTCTGTTCTACTTATTTGGTTTTATTCTTGGGATAACTTGCTCTTTTTTCATTCTTTTAATATGCTGGAAACCTTCCTGCCAATTTGCAAGGAAGCAACATCCTTTGTTGAATCCCCTTTGAAAGAGAAAAGCAAGCTTCTAAACTAAGAAAGATCACATCAGCATAAACTATTAGAATGGCATTATATTCTAAGGCAGTGAACCTATCTATAACAAGGGAACACAGTCAAAAGCACCTGGAACTATTTCATCATCAGTAGTACGCACAGACCATATTTAACTGCAACATTTAAAATAATAAATTTTGTGTTTCTCTTTAATTGTAGGAGAGATTAAAAATATTAAAGAAATTGAGATAAGCCCTAAAAATCACATGTGGGGAAGGAAGATCATTCCATAATTTGACTTATCAGCAAAACATATAGGAGCCTTATATACTATATAATAACTTCAAAAATTAATCAAGACCTCTTAAAAAGAACAAAACTGCACAATAGGCTTTTTATTTCCCTTTCTTTATATATCGGAATGAAATCAGCTGTAAGTAATATATTAGCTATGACACAAAGCACTCATTGCATGGTTCCAAGTTGATATACAATATACATTTTGAGTGTTTCCAACTATAAACTTTAAAAGAGGAAATATAAATATGAATTCGTATATAATTCCCTAGTTTGGTTGTGAAAAAAACTTTTCTTTTTTTTCACATTCCAGATATTTCATTATTTTAAATACTTGATTTATTTTTCCTTAAGAGCCAAGGATAATTCTATCAGGGGCACAATGATGGTAGCTTTTAATCACTCAGTTACTCTGTCCAATGATCCAACTTCGGCTCCAGGTTGCTATAGCAATTAAAATGGGAAAACTGGCAACAAAGCCTAATAACTCTTCATTCAACCCATTATATATGGTTACAGCAAACCAAAAAGCTTCCTACAGATTCTGAAGCGGATGCATCACCTCTGTAGATAATTAAGTGTTTTGGTGGGAATTTGTGCGAAAACCTGATATACAATTAGACAAATATGTTCACATATCAAGTTTCATTGAAGCTTGTGTGAGCCTACACGCTTGTCAATGGGTCCTGATCCTAAATGCTTTTATGCCTGATTAATTGTCAATATCAGGCAAGAGCTTGCTCATTAGCTCCTTGCAGGACCCATTTTAGATGGCAATGAGCTTCATTTAGAGATGATATGCTAACTGTTAATAAAGTGAATTGCAGTTTTGTCTTGTGTGAAGAGACCCTATTGAGAAAATATATATTGAAATCTTTGGAGAGCTGGGAATAATTTTAAATTATACTCTGTTGAAAATTTTGCTGTTCTTTTAGCTTTGTTCCCTTAGTTAAATACAAACTTTCCCCTCTTTATTTGCTTTTTCTGTTTTTAATCTGTTTGGTATGTCAAACAGACTCAGGGATGCATTCAACTAATATCATTTGCACATATAATGAGGTAAATTTATTTTTATTTATTTATTTACAGTTTATTTATTTATTTATTTTGGTTTGACAGGGAGATACACAGCGAGAGAAGGAACACAAGCAGGGGGAATGGGAGAGGGAGAAGCAGGCCTCCCGCTGAGCAGGGTCCACGATGTGGGCTTGATCTCAGGACTCCAGGATCATGACCTGAGCAGAAGGCTGACGCCCAATGACTGAGCCACCAAGGTGACCCAATGTAAATTTATTTATTTATTTTAAAGATTATTTTATTTATTTGGCAGAGAGAGAGAGAGAACACAGTAGGCAGAGAGGCAGGCAGAAAGAGAGGGGAAAGCAGTCGCCTCGCAGAGTAGAGAGCCTGACTCAGGGCTCCATCCCAGGACCCTGAGATCATGACCCAAGCCAAAGGCAGAGGCTCAACCCACTGAGCCACCCAGGTGCCCCCCAAAGTAAATTTATTGTACGATGCATTGGATCTTCCTAACTTTTTAAGTATACATTCAACTCAAATAGACCACAATCATTATAAATTATTAAAAAATGTATATTTTAAGCCATTAATCAAAACCCTACAAGGCAACTTGCCCAGTAAATTTTTCTTTAAATTCCTTAAAATTATTAGAAGATCCAATAGTAAACCTAACTTATTAATATATATTGAATGTACTTACGGGTTTAGGGAAAAACAAGTCCTCAAAAGCACAGAGGGAGATCATGTTAATAGGCATGGCTGAATTAGCTCAAGAAAGAGCATTTACAAGATGGGTTATGGCCACAATTATTCCTAATTCATGATTTTCGGATGTAACTTTTTGTCGTGTTTATCCTTTTCTTTCTCCCTCCCTCCCTCCTTCCTTTCCTCCCTCTCCCTCTTTTTTTCCTCACTTCCTCCCTCCCTCCCTCTCTCTTTCTACTTCTTTCCCTCTCCCTTCCTTTCTCCTTCCCTACTTTCCTTCCTCTCTCTTTTTCTTTCTTTTTTGTAGAAAGCCAGATACAGACTAACCTTTATGATAAAGAAAACTATCCTCTCAAGAATCACAAGTTAAAATAAAGCAGAAATGCTCAAAAATAAGTGAAGAACCACTAAGAATCATTATTTTATTAGGTTCACACTGATTGATGAAAACTAGATTGAGTTCAGTAAATAATCTAGTTCCTCTTCTTACTGTCTTAAGTAGGAGAATCGAAAGCAAGAAAATGTAAGAACTTACTTCTGGTTTGGAACCCCTAAGAGAGAGAAAAAAAAGTGACAAGACAGAATTTTGTTTCAGAAAAGAATTGCAGATACCCTAATTAAAGGGTCAACATTAGAAATATTGACATATTTAAGGATACACTATTATCTGTAATCAATAATTATCTCTAATCATAAAAATAAAGATGATAGCCATCATTAAATATGACAGCATCTTTTTCTATTTTTTTAAGTCTTTGAGACATTGGAATTTCTACTGAAAGATATGGTAAAAAGTTAAAGAGAATGCCAGTGACCCCACATGAAGACTAAAAAGACATTTTGAGAAAGGAGTGGAAACAATACACTCCTACTGGCATTTAGAGGATAATTAAAGATTTTACAGACTCAAATCATTCATGTGTATGCAGGAAAATTTCCTTGGTTAGTGGTATTTTATGGTTCTCACAAAGACATTGGGAAGGGAATAACAAAATGTTCTTATTTGTTAAAATTTACAAAATAACCCAGATCCATTCTTAGAAAGGAGAGCATACTTCTTGATGGATAGTTTATACTCAAATGACCCACAGACTATATTATGTTTGTCTTTTTTAAAATGTAAGTTCAGGAGACAAAGACTTTTAAATTATCATTATTATAAAGAGATAGGAATACAGGATTCCTGAGTATCTCTTTTTCCTAAATGAGTTGTATTATTCTTATTACTCAATAGTTTCAGTTCTGTGACTATTTTCACTGATGACTAAGGTGAAATTAATTATGTATTATTTTTATCACGTTAGGATGAATGTAAATGGACGGGTGCCTGGGTGACTCAGTCGGTTAAGTATCTGCCTTTGGCTCAAGTAGTCCTAGGATTGAGCTCCGCATTGAGCTCCCTGCTCAGCAGGAAGCCTGCCTTTCCCTCTCCTTCTCTGTGAGCTTGCTCACTCTCACTCTCCCTCTCTCTCTCTCTCAAATAAATAAATAAATAAATAAATCTTTAAAAAACAGATGAATGTACATGGAAATATTGATTATGCCTATTCCTAAATACATGTCATAACAGTAATCTATCGACTTCCATGAAAGTTAATAAGAATTCACAATAGAATCTAAAATATGACTACAGGAAAAAATAAAATATGCTTATTGGAAAATAGAGTTTCAGGAACCTTTGAAATAATAATAATGACTATCATACTTCTTTAGTGAGATGTAAATTCCTTACTCAAATATATGTTAACTTTGTTCTTAAACTAATGGGATCCTTCTATGCATTCAAGAGATTGTCTTGAAGCATGTGATGTTCTCTCACCAGTTGGAGTTCACCTGCCCAACTACAACAATTTTCTTTTAGAGACTTACTCATTAAAAATTGCAGTAACTGCTGTTTTCTGAACATACACTGGGGATTTTCTCTTCTCTGTCTTTTCTTATGAATATCTATAATATCAAGAATCTATGCTATCCATCAAACTTCAAGATCATATCCATTTTTCTTGGTCCCTTTCAGTCTCATGATCTTAATGCATTTCTGAGAACTCCTAAGGGATATAATCCCTTCCATACTGAAATCCCTATGACATTTTTATTGTACCCTTCTTCTTTTATTTACTTTTCAGTGAAGTTACATGGCTTGAGTATAGTCATGGAATCTTTTGATATTGTAATATATATTCATTATTAACAGAGAGAGAGCAAACACAGTACTAGCAAACACCATAATAAGATATAAAATAGTATTTTGTCTAGCTGGGGATGATGGAGAAAATACCTAGGAGTAGAATTGGTGGGTTAGTTGAAAAGCTTATGTTAACTTAAAATTACATGCCAAACTTTGTCAAAGTGGCTAAAGCATTATATACATTCACCAGGAACATATAGTGGTTCTAGTTTCTTCACATCTTGCCAACATTTTGTGTTGTCTTTAAAAAAACAAGCACTAACGGGGCGCCTGGGTGGCTCAGTGGTTTAAAGCCTCTGCCTTCGGCTCAGGTCATGATCCCAGGGTCCTGGGATCGAGCCCCGCATCGGGCTCTTTGCGCTGCATGGGGCCTGCTTCCTCCTCTCTCTCTGCCTGCCTCTCTGCCTGCTTGTGATCTCTGTCTGTCAAATAAATAAATAAAATCTTTAAAAAAAAAAAAAAACAAGCACTAACAACAACAACACCTTTCTAGTTGGTGTAAAGTTGTAACTCTTGTTTCTTTAGTTTGCATTTCCATAATAAGTAAGAGGTTTGTATCCTTTCATGTGACTGCTAGCCACCCATAAGCCTTCTTTAGGGAAATATCTATACAAATATTTTGCCCATTTTTAAATCGGGGTCATTATTATTGTTGTTGTTGTATTGTAAGTGTTCTTTATGTATTCTAGAAACAAGTCCTTTATCAAATATGTGGTTTACATATTTTTTTCAGTTTGTATCCTTTTATTTTCTTGATGGTGTCTTTCAAAGCTTAATTTAAAAAAAATGAATTCCAATTTATCTTTCTTCCATGTTGTTATGATTGGTGCTTTTGGTATCTAACTCTTTTTCCTTAAACCCATGTCACAAAGATTTTCTCCTGTTTTCATCTGAAGTTTCATGGAGTTGGCTTTTACATTAGGTCTGATTTATTTTTGTGTTAGTTGTGTATGATGGGCTGTGAGAGTGTACATTAATCTTTTGACATGTGGACATCCAATTGTCCCTGTACTATTTATATAAAAGACTATTCTTTCCTCATTGAATTGCCTTGACACCTTTGTTGAAAATCAATTGGCCATAAATGTAAGTGTTTATGCCAGAACCCTCAATTCTGTACCATTGATCCATATGTCTATCCTCACACAAGTTGTACTTTGTCTTGCTTACTGCAGCATTATAGTAATTTTTTAAATTGGAAAGTGTAAGTCCTACAACTTTACCCTTCCTTTTCAAACTTATTTTGGCTATTCTAGGTCCTTTGCAATTCTTTAATAACTTAAGGATCAGCTTGTCCATTTTTGAAAAACAAAACAAAGGAAACAAACAAAAACCCCTGGGATTTTAATATAGGGGGTGTTCAATTTATAAGTCAATTTAGAAAGAAATTGACATCATGAAAATACTGACTTCCAATACAAAAATATGGAGTGTCTCCATTTAGGTAAATTCTCTTGAATGATTCATGGCATGTTCCATAGCTTCCAATGTGTAAAAGTCTTGCTCTTCTTTTGTTAAATCTATTAATTTAGATTTTGTTATTTTTTAGATTTTGTTAAATCTAAAAATTTATTATTTTTAATGATTTTGCAAGTGGAATTCTTAATTTCATTTTGGGTTGATTGTCACTAATTTAAAGAAATAAAATTTCTTTTTGTTTATTGATCCTCCATGGGTAATCGTGCTGATTTCCTTCATTAAGTTTTATTGTGGACTCCTTAAGATTTTTGACACAAATGGTAATATTGTCTGTGAATAAAGACAATTGTACTTCTGTACATTCTAATATGGATATCTCTATTTTCTTTTATTATTATTATTTTCCCTTTACACTGGTTATAATCTCAATTAAAGTGTTAAATAGAAAGTTGTTCTAACATTTGATATATGTTAAAAAAATCACCTTTTCTCTTCTACTAGAACCATTTAGTTCACTTAAAATCACTGCATCCCAGTTGTTAAGGCCAATTCTGGCTCAAGGAATTGCTGGATTTTAATTGTTAAGATTAGAATTTTGGACACTTTCAGAAACAGGATTCTATTGTTGCTTTGCATTATATTGCTGAAGAATGAAAAGGATTTCCTTTGTGTGTTTGTGTGTGATAAAATAGGCACAATATAAAATTTGCCTTTAAACTATTTTTAAGTATATAATTCAGTGGCATTAAGTACATTCACAGTGGTGTGCAACCATCGACCACTCTTCATTTCCAAAATATTGTCATCACACCAAACAGAAACTATGAACCCATTAAACAAAAACTACCCATTTATCCCTCCCCAGAGTCCCTAGTCAATATCTATTTTACTTTATTGCCCAATTAGTCTGCATATTCTAGGTACCTCCAGAAGTGGAATCATACCATATTGGTCCTTTTGTTTTTTACTTATTTCACTTAGTATGATGTTTTCAAGGTCCATCCATGATGCAGCATGTATAATTGTAGGAATAATTGTATTCCTTTTTTTTTTTTTTAAATTTATGTATTTGACAGACAGCGATCACAAGCAGGCAGAGAGGCAGGCGGAGAGAGAGGGGGAAGCAGGCTCCCCGCTGAGCAGAGAGCCCGACGTGGGGCTCGATCCCAGGACCCTGAGATCATGACCTGAGCCGAAGGCAGAGGCTTAACCCACTGAGCCACCCAGGCGCCCCAATTGTATTCCTTTTAAGACTGAAGACTTCACAATTGTTTGTATACAGCACACTTTGTTTAGCATTCATTAACTAGTGGACATTGGGCTGGTCGTACCTTTTGGCTATTGTGAACAAGCTGCTATGAACATCAGTGTGTATGTTTCTGTTTGAGTTCTTGCTTTCAATTCTTTTGCATATATATACTTCTAGACATATAATATATAATGGATAATGTGGTACTTCGAGGTTTCACTTTTCAAGGAAGCACTACACTATTTTCCAGAGTGGCAATACCATCAGACATTAGCACCAGCAAAGCACTAGGGTTCTGATTTCTTCACATTCTCTCCAACATTTGTTATTTCTTGTTTGTTGTTGTGTTTTTTTTTTTAATAGCCACCTTAACAGGTGTGAAGATATATCACACAATCATCTTGATTTGCATTTGCTAGGAACTACTGATTTTGAGCACCTTTTCATGTGCTTGCTCCCCATTTGTATATCTCTCTTCAAATTCTTTGACCATTGTGTGTTTTTTAACTCGTTAAGTTTTAGGAGTTACAACCCACTCCATGAGTTCTTTTCACTCACTTGATAGTGTCATTGATACACAAATATTTTCAATTAAAAAATAACATTTAAAATTTTGATAAAGCCTAATATCATTTTTTTTCTTTGTTACTTGTGCTTTTAGGATCATAGCCAAGAAATCACTGGCAAACCCAATGTCATGAATTTTTGCCTTTATGTTTTCTTGCCTCTGTGTGTTCTTTTGTTTTCTCTTTTTTAATTTGTTTTTTGTTTTGTTTTGTTTTTAGGTTTTATGTTTAGGTGTTTGACATATTTTGAGTTACTTTTTGTATATGGTGATGTACATTGCATGTCCAATTTCATTCTTTTTCATGTGGATATCCTAGTTTGCTAGCACCATTTATTGAAAAGAATATCCTTTAGTCCATCAAATCCCCAACCTGGACAGGGTCTTGGCACCCTTGTTCAAATCAATATTTCTGGGTATCTCTATTTTATTCTGTTGGTCTATATTTCTGTCCGTTGTTTTAAGAACTATAGTTCTGAAGAACTTTTTAAAACTTGAAAATGTGAGTCTGCCAAATTTGTTCTTCTTTTTCAAGATTGCTTTCACTATATAACGTCTCTTGAGATTCCATATGAATTTTGGGATGGGTTTTCCTATTTCTGAAAAACAATGTCTTCTTGGACTTCTTTTTTTTTTTTTAAAGCCTTTAGCCATTTTTTTTTTTTTTTTAAAGATTTCATCTATTTGACAGACGGAGCTCACAAGTAGGCAGAGAGACAGGCAGAGAGAGAGGAGGAAGCATGCTCCTCACTGAGCAGAGAACCCGATGTGGGGCTCCATCCCAGAACCCTGGGACCACGACGCAAGCCGAAGGCAGAGGCCCCAACCAACTGAGCCACCCAGGCACCCCTGTCATTGGACTTCTTACAGAGATTTCTATAGGTCTGATTTATGTAGATTTGGTTTCTGCAGTAAGTCTGTAGATTGCTTTGGGTAGTGTTGTCATCTTAATAATATTGTCTTCCAATCCATGAACATGGGCTGTCTTTTCACTTATGGTTTAATCACTCTGCAGAGTTCTGTAGTTTTTAGCACAAGTCCTTCACTTCCATGTCTAATTTTATTTCTTAGTATTTAATTCTTTTTGATGCTATTGTCAATGAAACTGGTTTCTTGGTTTCCTTTTCATGTTCGTTTTTAGTGTATAGCAGTAATTGTTTCTGTGTGTTGATTTTGTATCCTGTGTCCTTGTTGAATTTATTAAGTTCCAACAACTGTGTGTGTGTGTGTGTGTTTGTCTGTGTGAAAACTTTATGGTTTTCTGCATGTAAAATAATGTCATCTGCAAATAGAAATAATTTTACTTTTTTCTTTCTAATTTGAATGCTTTTATTTCTTTCTCTTGTGTTTATTTCTGACTAGAATTTTCAGTACTATGTTGACTAGAAGTGACAAGGTCAGGTATCCTTGCCTTATTTCTGATCTTGAAGGATGGCCTTTCTTTCCTTCAGCATTGAATATGATCTTAGCTGGTGGGGAAGGAGGTTATATATGGCATTTATTTTTTATTTATTTTTTAAGATTTTATTTATTTATTTGTCAGAGAGAGAGCGAGAGCAAGCACAGGCAGACAGAGTGGCAGGCACAGGCAGAGGGAGAAGCAGGCTCCCTGCCGAGCAAGGAGCCCGATGTGGGACTCGATCCCAGGACGCTGGGATCATGACCCGAGCCGAAGGCAGCTGCTTAACCAGCTGAGCCACCCAGGCGTCCCATATATGGCATTTATTATGTTGAGGAGTTTTCCTTCTATTCCCACTTTATTGAGTATTTTCATTGAGAAAGGGTATTGAATTTTGTCAAATGCTTTTACTCCATCAACTGAGATTATCAAAGTATTTTTCCCCATCACACTCTTAATTTTTCTAGTTCCTTAGAGTATAAAGTTATGTTATTGATTTGAAGCATTTTTCTTTTTAATGTATGCTTTTATTGTTAGCATTTCCCTCTTAGCACTGCTTATGCTGCCACTCCAAAGGTTTGGTATGCTGTGTTTCATTTGTCTCAAAATATTTTCTAAGTTTCCCTATTCTTTTTCTTTGACCAGTTTGCTGTTTAAAGGTGTTATGTTTAATTACCCCACACTTGTGAATTTTTCAGTTTTCTTTATTAAATTGGTTTCTAGCTTCAATCTATTATGATCAGAAATGATACTCCGAATGATTTCAGTCTTTTAAAATTTCTGAAGACTTTGTTGTTTAGCTTATCTTCTATACTGGAGGATGTTTCATATGGACTTGAGAAAAGTAGTCTGCTGTTGTTGGGTAGATTGATTGTATGTGTCTGTTAGATTTCATTGGTATATAGCCTTGTCAAGTCTTTTGATTCCTTATTGATCTTTTGTCTCATTGTTCTATCCATTATTGAGATTGTGAGTGTTGAAATCCCCACCTACTATTATGTAATTTTCTGTTTCTTCCTTCAAATCTGTAAATGTTGCATCATATATATCATGACTATAAAATTTGGTGTATATGTGTGTCTGTAATTGTTATATCATCTTGGTGAATTGAACCTTTTTATCATTCTATAATGTCCTTCTTCATTGTAACAGTTTTTTATTTAAAGTTTTTTTAATCTGATATTTGTGTAGCTGCCCAGCTATCTTTTAGTCACTATTGGCATTGACTGTTTTTGCTTATCCTTTCACTTTCAAATTATTTGTGACTTAGATTGAAAGTTTCTTGAAGACAGTGTATAATTGGATCAGATTTCCATCTATTCTGCCAATCTATGATTTTTGAACAGGAGTTTTAGTTCATTTACATTTAAAGTAAGTATTTATAAAAACAAAAAAAAGGCCTTCTGCCATTTGCTATTCATTTTCTGTATGTCTAATGCCTTTTTTTTTGGTCCTTAATTTCTTCTACTAACGTCTTCTTTTGTTTCAGTGGATTTTTTTTTGTAATGACATTTTTTGTTCTCTATTTCCTTTTGTGTATATTTTATAGATATTTTATTTGTGGTTATGTTGGGGATTACATATAACACCCTAAACTTACAACAATTAAATAGATTTTAAATTATTATTTTTTGAATTCCAGTATAATTAACAGTGTTATATTAGTTTCAGGTATACAATAGAGTGATTCAACAATTCTATACACTCATCATGATAAATATACTCTTAATCCCCTCCCCTCCTTCAGTCATTGCCCCACCCACCTCCTCTCTGGTAACCACCAGTTTGTTCCCTGTAGTTAAGAGTCTGTTTGTTTCTTTTTTACTTTGTTCATTCTTTTTTCTTAAATTCCACAAGTGAAATCATATATTTGTCTTTCTCTGACTGACTGACTTCACTTAGAATTACATTCTCTCGTACTCTCTAGACCCAAACATGTTGTTGTAAAGGGCAATATTTCATTTTTTTATGGTTGAGAAATACTCTGTTCTGTGTGTCTGTGTATTTATTTATGTGTTTATGTAACTATCTCAATAGATGAATGATAAAGAAGATAGATAGGTAAATATAGATATATCACACTTGGATTGCTTCCATAATTTGGCAAAGTAAACGCTGCTGCTATAAACATAGAAGTGCAAATATCTTTTCAAATTAGTGTTTTCATATTTTCAAGTAGATACCTAGTAGTGGAATGACTGGATCATATGGTAATTCTATTATTAATTTTGAGGAAGCTCCTTATCATTTCCCACAGTTGCTACACCAGTTTGCATTCCTACCAACATGACACGAGGGTTGCTTTTTTCTGTATCCTAAGCAACACTTGTATTTATTTATTTATTTATTTTTAATTTAGCCATTCTGACAGGTGCAAAATGAGATCTCATTTTGGTTTTGATTTGTATTTCCCTGATGATCAGTGATGATGAGCTTCTCTTCCTGTGTCTACTTACCATCTGTACGTATTCTTTGGAGAAATGTCTGCTCATGTTTTCTGCCCATTTTTAAATTGGATTTGTGTGTGTGTGTACTAAGATATTCAAGTTCTTTATACATTTCAGATATTAACTCATTGGACATATAATTTGCAAATATCTCCTCCCATTCAGTAGGTTGTCTTTTTTTGTAACATTTTAATATGAATGAATATCAACTTAAGCTCAATTGAATATATAAATCTACTCCTATAAAGTTGAATTCTCCCCTTATATTATTAATCTCACAGATCATGCATTTATATGTTGTGTGCCTAATAACAGATTTATGCTTTTTAAAAATATTTTTCCTTTTAAATCCTGTAGATAATGAAAAGTATGAGTTACAAACCAAAGTTATAATAATAGTGGCTTTTCTACTTGCTTATTTATTTACCTTTGCCAGAGATTTTACATCTTTGTATCACTTCAAATTACCACCTAGTGTCTTTTCACTGCAACCCAAAGATTGCATTTCTTATAGGGCAGATCTAGTAGCAAAAACTTACACAGCACTTTTTTTTTTTTTTTTTAGTCTGGGGATTTAGTAATTGTTCCCTTATTGGTGAAGGACAACTTTGTCAGATATAGAATTCTCAGTTGGAAGGTTTTTTATTTGTTTTGTTTTTTGTTTTTGTTTTTTCCCTTTGCGCACCTCATTCCACTATCTCTTTGCCTCCACATTTCTGATGAGAAATTGGTGAGTAATCAAATTGAGGATCCTTAACTTATTTCTGCATCCAAAATTTGATAATGTATCTGGCTTTCAATAATATGATTATGATTTATCTCAGTTAGGATCCTTTTGGGTTTATTGTACTTGACATTTATTGAGTATTTTTGATGTGTAGGTTAATTTCTTTTTTGGAAAGAATTTGGCCATAATTTTAAAAAAATAACAATGATTCTTCTCTCTCTCCTCTATTGCTGTTTACAGTTACATATGTTAGTTTGCTTGATGGTGCTCCACAATTCCATTGGGTTCTGTTCACTTTTGTTCATTCTTTTTTTAAATTCTCTCTTTTCTCCACCTCAGACTGAATAACTCAATTGTTCTATCTTCAAGTTCACTGATTGTTTTGTAAATCTGCTATTGAACCCTTCTAGTGAAGTTCAAACTTCAGTGATTACATTTTTCAGCTTCAGAATTTCTGTGTTGTTCTCTATCATTTCTATGTTTGCTGAAATCCTCCTTTCATTTATATATTATGTCCTGGAATTCCTTTAGTTCCTTGTCCATGCTTTCCCTTATCTGTTTGAGCCAATTTAAGACAGTTGTTTCACGGTCTTTGTTTAGTAATTCCAGTATCTGGGCTACCTCAGGGACAGTGTTTGTCAATTAATTATTTTGTTCCTTTGAATGAAGCAAAATCTGTTTTACTGCATGCTTTGTGATTTTTTTGGTTGAAAATTGGTATTTGATTTTTATAATGTTATACTTCATATATTCTGTATTCCTTAGAGCTTTCTGTTTTTTGTTTGTTTGTTTGTTGTTGTTTTGATAATTAAAGGCTGTTGTAGTCCATTTGTTTTGAGACTTTTATAAACTCTTTTTCAAAGATGGTTCTTTGGTGTATGTACTCACTGTCTCTGTTCCTTTAACTTGTGTTCAGCAAATGTTTTGACAGAGATTTTCTTGAATGCCAGGAGCTGAAAGAGACAAACAAAAATACACCAAAAAAGAAAAAAAAGGGGGGGTATAGCCATCTCTTTCAGTCTTTACAAACTAGCTCTCTGTGGGTGCTTTTACTTATTAGGTAGGCTTGTTGTGACTGAGGGAAGAGCTGAGGAGAAAGTTTAAGGTCTTCTTAGGACTTTTGAGCATGTGTATTGCCTGGCATGCACAAGACTTTCTAAATTTTCCTGTATATGCAGTTTCCAATGCAGTTTTTGAATGTTTTAATTCTCCAAAAAGTCTCATCCCAGTTTTGTCTCTCGGTTTTAAATGATCTGTTGTAGATCTCCACTCAGAATTTATTGCCTTTGGTGTCTGTGGATTTGTTGTCTTCATAGCTCTTATGAGTAATGTCAGTTGCTTTTCCTACCTATGTCCCCAGTATGGGATGAAGATGAGCAAGTCAGTTATTCAAGTTAGAATAAACATACACAATAATTTGCAAATCAAGTCTGCTCTGCTTCTTCCAATTCAGGGAGAGGAACAAGTAACCAGGCTTGCATTAATAGGCTTGATATGAATCAGGCTTGATTCATAAAATCAAGACTTCTCTGTGCTTGGAGGGGGTTAAGGGATAAAGACTAGAAACATTACAAAACTTCCTTAACACTTTGAAGATAGCTTTTTCTTTTTTTTTTTTTTTTTAAGATTTTATTTATTTATTTGGCAGATCACAAATAGGCAGAGAGGCAGGCAGAGACGGGGGGGCGGGGAAGCAGGCTCCCTGCTGAGCAGAGAGCCCGATGCGGGGCTCGATCTCAGGACCCTGAGACCATGACCTAAGCCGAAGGCAGAGGTTTAACCCACTGAGCCACCCAGGTGCCCCGAAGATAGCTTTTTCTTGATTGAGCTTTGCTTGACCTCTGTAAGCCTCTAATCACATGCTGGAACTCCTATAAAGTTGTTTCCCACAGTTTCTGGTTGTTTCTTACTGTTGTCATTTTGTATATGTTTGTATACATTTGAGGAAGAAGAGAATGAAATCTGCCATTTTGCTGACACCATTCTTCCAAGAATCCTCATTTTGACACACCTAGAAACCTTCTGCTTATTCCCTTGTCATATTCTGAGACCTCTAGGAGAGGACAGCATCTTCATAATCAAGTTCAACATTTATGGCCATGTCTTTTTTTACTTTCATTGTTGCTGGCTATTTTCAGTGATTACCTAATGTTGTTCATATGTTGCCACTCTTTAGTTTCAACATCTATGATAAAAATTTAAAAAAATATAATCAGTTCATTATTGTTTTTCTAAGAGCATATATATGATGGACATTTCTTGTAACTGAAGATATATGTCTATTTTCTTTGTTTATTAATTGAGTTCATCTATCAAAGTAAGGTTTTATATAATTCTTTCAAAATTCTTTTTTCCACAAACCTGCTATTTTTCACTATGATTTACATTCCAATTTTTATTTCTTTACCAAATTTAACCATAATTGTTTTGATTTTTTTAAATTTATTTTTGTGAGAGAGAGAGAGTATGCATGTGTGAGTGGGGAGGGGGTAGGGGCAGAGGGAGAAGCAGACTCCCTGCTAAGCAGGAGGGCCCAAGGCAGGACTAGAGACTGGATCCCATGGACCCTGAGACCATGACCTGAGCTGAAGGAAGATGCTTAACCAACTGAGAGTCCCAGGTGCCCAACATAATTATTTTAAGCTCATTTTAAAAATATGACATTAACTTTTGTATTTGAGGATAGCAATTCTACTTGTTGTATCTGCTGACACTTTCAATGTTGGTAAATTTCTTTATGTGGTTTGTATCTTTAAATTATGATTTAATGCTCAGGTGCATTATTTTTTCCATAGGTTACCTGGGTGCCCTATGTTATAGAATTACCTTATAGACAGTTTTATTTTTGCTTCTACTATACCTCTTGGGATATATATTTTGAAATATTCATATAAAAGCATCTCAAGTTAAAATGAATTCCAGCCCCAATAACTGAGTGTGGCATAGATTTAGTGCTTCTACTGCTAATAGAAAAGTTTTCCACACTAGAACTTCAAAAAAGTGAAAGCCTATTTTCTTCTATTAGGGAACGGTAGAGTGGATTTTTCTTTGTCCTCTTTATGAAGTGGGCAGAACTTGTAGAATCCTGATTTTATGCAGAAGGTCTTATTTGCAACTCCCTACAGTTTTTTTTTAAACCTAAAGAAGGTCCAATATTTTTTTGCTTGTTTTCTCTTCATTTCTCAAGTTTCAATTTCTATTCCAAACAGTTGAAGAGCATTTCCCATGGGAAGGTCTTTTCATTCCACTGATTAATTACATCTTACAAAAAGCACAAAATGTATATGCTTCAGACATAGTTGAATAACGTCAAAATAGAACAGTCTGTTAGTATTCACTTTGTGAGATTCACAATGTTGATGAATGAATGCAATTCATTTTTCAAATGTATCAGACAGATACACAGTCATTATGAAATTAATATATTTCATTCTATCTACATATATCTTAGCTAAATAAACAAATAGTGATGGTATTGAATATTGTGACTTTATGATTTACTTTACTTGGCATACATACCCATACACAGGGAGGTTTCATAAGGTTAAGAGCAAAAAGCTTCTTCACTGAGATTCCTAAACTCTTTTATCCTTTATTCTCACTGAAAGTGGTAACATGCCTCCCCAAATTAAGACCTCTTTTGCATTTACTGAAACTACTTGGAGATTTCATTTTTTTTTTTATTTAATGTCCTGTGATAGCATCTAACTCTGAATATTTATTTTAACCTTATATTTGTATGTATGCAAATCTCTGTCTCTCTCTCTGTATAGATGTATAGCATAAATGATAAATTTTGAGCATCAGGTTTAAACCTAAATGTCCTTACACTAGAAGAGTAGAGGTTACTTTGTGGCCATTACTATTGTCATAAGGTACAGATTAAGGAATGAGAGAGGGATATAAAAGCAAAAAAAACAGCAAATGTTATCCCTCTATGTGGGATTTCATTTCCTGAAACTCCCAAGTTCTATCAACCCTCTCTTTTGCTTTTCCAATAGCTGACTATACCTTTGGATAACTTGACGGTAGAAAAGGATATAATTATATCTGTATGATTCCTCCTTACCAAATTTAACTGAATTCTCTATTTTGTTGACACTTATGATTGCTAAGCCCCTAATCAAACATTTTAGGAAAAAAAACCTGTAATTTCTGATTGTGTTGTTGGTAAGAAGAACACAATGTCAATTAGCTGCATTAAAGAAGTCATAGTATTTATTCAATGAGTGTGTGTGTGTGTGTGTCTGTGTGTGTGTGAAGATTCTTCTTTCTTATTTACATGCCCAGTGTAAATGAGTCTTGGGATAGTATAATTTAGTATAAGTTGATATTGTCAATGTTGAATGGCTTTTACCTACAATTTATATAGGACTTTGACTGAGGGAGACATTCTTTTCCTATTCCTTTGGGAGGGAGAGATCAGCCTGGGGAAAGGAAAGGACAGAAACACCATGGTTTAATTCTGGGGGAGTGGGGAATAAGAACATGGGTTTCACATAAACTTGACCCATTCTAATTGCATATTTTTCTGAGTTTTTATCACACCTGTCTATTACTTAGTCACATTTCACCAGTCTTAATCACACTCAAACACACACATGTATGCACTCATACACACATGCACACACACAATTAAAAGCACGGAGGCTTTTACAGTACAGATGAGAACTGTGATGCCCAACAGGTCACCACTCTTAAAATAGACCATGACTTGAGACTCTAACTTTTAATTCCCTACCTTACTCTTACTCTTTGTCCCCCATGGAATTTAGCAGGATTTAACTGTTTCCCATTGAATCCCAGTCATGAATTTGAGCTGCCATGATCACAAACATCTTCGTCAATGTGCTAGGGTGGTGAGACTCTTGACCATTCTTTGTGAACGTGCTTTGGCATGACTGACATTCAGTTTGACCTTATAGTTTACAGCATCTCTCACCACATTTTGGGCAGGGTTTTGCCATTCTGCACCAATGGCCAGGAAAAGTTTAATTCTTCCCTTTGAGAATAAGTGTGGTTTCCCACTAGGGGGCTTTTTACATTATGGTCTATACTTTGGCAGATTGAGGCCAAAAGGAGGTGCTGTCCAGCATGTGGAATCTAGATGTGTGGAGAGCAAAATAGTTTTCCTCCCAAAGAATTCTTTACATAAACTGTAGCTTTGTAGATTTGGTTCTAGCTGGGAACAATAGCCGAGGTAAGATAATTCAGCCTTTCCAGCCAGTGTGGAAAGCTGAATCAGTGCTGTTCTTCACATTAGACTGTACATGAAACCCACCTGGGATCTGGGGAAAGTCCACTCAACACTCCCACCAGGCTCCGTTTTGTTTTTCTTCTCCCACTGCCAAACCTCTGTGCGCTCCCAAGGACATTCAATCTTCTTAGTTTTCCCACCTGTAATGAAATATACAAGTGTAAGAGTCCCATGAAAAGAACCCCAGTACAATTGCTCCTTAACCATTAAGTTAAACCAGTTGAAAATTCGGTGAAACAGGTCATCAGAGCTGGTCACTGAACCACAAATCTGGAAGCAATTTTTTTTTTCCCTCATAAATGCCATTCCATAGATATGCTCTTGGATGTTGTCAAATATAAATTATCAAAGGAAAACAAGGCAAATAACACGAGCTTGACAGGGAATATCCCATGGGTTCATTTTATACCCACATATCAATAAGAGAGCCTTTTATAGCCACGTTTCCATGACTGGTCTCGGCCCATCCTTTCTCTCGCTGCACAGGACTTGAGCACTCCTCCGCGGATAAGGCCACACAATTACTGGACTCTAATTCCAATAGCATTGCTTTTTGTATTTTTTAATGGGAGTTGGAAAATCAGAAATATAACCTGTGAGGCCAAGTTTATGCTCATACAGACTTTTAAATGTGTAAGGTTTCAAGAATGGTTTTATAAGAATCATTAACTTTTTAAAAGGCACCCGTTTCCTTCTGTCATTAATGATATGCGTAACAATTTAATGTAATGCTACTTTTAATTATCACAGCCCTTTCTTTTAAATATCAAATTTCCCTCTCTAAACTGTCCTGCCTTCTCTTTAGAGTCTCATCTGTCACTGTAAATGCCATCACTTTATTCCTCCTCTAGAAGCAGTGACAGGCTCACTCTTATCCCAAGCTTTATCTCTTTTTCCATCCTTTATTGTACTACAAAGATCCCTTTTTCATAGTTTACAGCTGTATCCGCTTTCCACACGTGGCAAATGATTGCCTCGGTAAAGGTATTTTCTGTTTCAATCTTACATTTTCCCAAGGGAGAACAAAAGGGACAAGCTTTCTGGAGTTGGTTTCACTGAGAAAATTGTTTAGAATTGCCTCATTCCTCAGCAGATTAACGAATGCATACAATCCCAGCTTAAGTGCTTTTGTACTGCACAATTTGTCCATTATACTTTGTCCTTTCCATTTAGAAAACCCCTCACCAATTAAAGTAATACAGCCTTCCAATACCTGCTCCCAATTAAATCTGAGCTGTATTACCTGCCCCGTTGCAGCTGGTCACAGATTCCTACCACTTACCCGCATTCATTAGGCCTGTTCATTATCAAGGGGATGGTGGCAGGAATTCAAGCCACTGCCTTTCTTTCAGGGCTCACCGAAATTATCAGCTTTCTACCCAAGGCCCCAATAAGGACAGGATTAAGTATAAGGAGGAGGAATTCATACAGTAGCAAACTTCCATTGTTTCTCTTTTGCACATGTCCTCTCTACCTCAACACATCAAAAAGATACAGTACAGGTACAAAAGAACACTCATCTTAATTAAAGGATCACTTTTCCCTCCTTTTCCAGCCCAAAGTGTACCCCCCAGCTTTGTTCCTCTGTCTTTACTGCCCTCTGCCTTCAAGTCCTTTCTTCAAGACCACAGTGAGAACTGTAAAGAAAGGCTCTGAAAGTGACCAAGGAGGCCACTTACTGAGAGCTTTGTCATTTAAGAGCAGGCTTTGCTAGCTTCAGGCCGGACTTCATTTCTGAGAAGTGTTATTTTTCTACTCAAGGCTTAAAGTGACCCTGAGAAAGGAGGAGGCTGTGGATGGACAGAAGGGAGCGGGAGCTGGACTTAATTACTGCCCTGGCATTGCTGCGCGGGTGGGGTCCCCCAGATACATTTAATGGACCCCAGACAATAAACAAAAGTAGACAACCAACGCTCTTTACTTTCATTTTGAAGAAGGAAATACGGCCGTGGCTTCCTCGGGAACTCGTCTAGTTCTGTCAGGATTATTGGTCAGAAATGGAAGAAGAAGTGAACGGGGGAATGCAAGGGATGGGCGGGGGGGGGGGGAATCACACATTAATGAGAAGTATAGGGAAAAGCTGTTGAGAGAAAACACAAGCTAGCTGCCAGGGGTAGCTGTCTGGGCCCGCGCAATTCAGGTCCTGAGACTATTGGCAGTGTAGAAAGTCATGGAGTCCTGAGCAAGACACCCATGTCCCTTGGCTCAGAAGAGTCCAAACCTGAGGGCTGACTCAGCTACTGGTGGCCCTCGGGGACAGGAGGGGTTCATGTGAGGCCCCTGGTTCCCTTCATAGGAAGATCCAGAGCAAATCCCATCCTTCTTTTTTTTTTTTTTAAATGATTTTTTTAAAGATTTTATTTATTTATTAGTTAGAGAGAGAGAGTGAGCACAGGCAGAGAGGCAGAGGGAGAAGGAGGCTCCCCGCCGAGCAAGGAGCCCGATGTGGGACTCGATCCCAGGACGCTGGGATCATGACCTGAGCCGAAGGCAGCCACTTAACCAACTGAGCCACCCAGGCGTCCCAAATCCCATCCTTCTTTACTGGAGAGACAGGCCATGATCCTGCAACAGAAAGTCCCTCTTAAGAGTTTTACTATTTTTTTGTTTTTTTTAAAAGATCTTATTTATTTATTTACATAGAGTGAGAGCGTGTTCACACACACACACACACACACACACACACACCACACACACACCACACACCCCAGTGAGGGGAAGGGGAAGCGGGAAAGAGAGAAGCAGACTCCCCCTGCTGAGCAGGGAGCTGGGCTCCAGGTGGGATCCCAGGACCCTGAGATCATGCCCTGAGCTGAAGGCAAGCAAATTCCACCCATCTTATCTGGAGAGACAAGCCCATGATCCCGCACCAGGGAATGTCTCTTTTCAAAAACATCTAAATAAGAGATGGGATATATGTCCTCTCCTGAATTCCTAAATAATCCCTCATTCTTTAGTCAGTGACATTTGTAAAGGACTTCGGTCCCCTCGTGCCTCTAATGAGTGGGCACCGTGGGGACAGCCTGAACCTGGAGAGACTCTAAACGTTCACAAAGGAGCAGATATATGGTGCGTGGATAATCAGTGAGAATCCATCCTTAGCAATCTTGGGATCGACTTTACTAGAAGTCTTCATTGTATACATACAAATCTTATCAATGAACAGTGCCGTATGCATATCCATGGCTTTTTTTTTTTTTCCCCCGTTAAGGGGGGAGGTTGTATATTAGTGTTTTCCTCTCAATTAACTTCTAGGCAATTTTCCCAGCTAAATGCATAACATCTTTGGCAAGATGCCAAACAAAACCTTAAGACCCAACACTAAATTCTGCACTTACACAGGCAGCTTAGATTTTCACGCGGTGAACTGGAAGCATGCCAGCAACTCCCACTATAAACCCAGCAGTGGGAAAGCTATATATTTTTTTATCAAGAAACTCTACTTTAGATTTCCAAGACCACTTGAAAATTGCACTATTTTAATGTGCCTTTTAGACAAAATAAAAGAAAGATTTAACCTGCTATTAAATTAACCCAATTAGCTATTTATTCCATGTAACCTTACACTTTGGATGATGTTAAATCAAATAGACTGGCAGTGAATGAATTTTTTTTTTTTGGTGAATTATGGAAATTACAAGATGCATTCTAGACAATAAGATTTTCTGTCTTTTTCCTTATCCTTTTCACTCTACAAGATTATCAGAATACTTTTTTTTAAAAAAAGAATACTTTTTAAAATTTCCTTTATATATATATATATGTATATATATATATATACACATACATATATATATATGAAATGGAATTACCCAGGATACAATGGAGCTGAGGGGTCCAGGAGTAGTGGCTGGGAGAATTAACAAGTAAAGGAAAGCTAATCAAATAGAAATTTACACAACAGTCATTCCTTGGAAGGCTTGCCATCAAATCCCTCAAATTTAGCTTTTTTGGTGTGCTTTTATTTGTACATTCCATTCAACACATGTGTTCTTCCAATAATGTAGTACTTTTCAAAGGCTAACTGCGGTCAAGCTGCTTTGGATCTCAGTCAAGTTTTGTTGATGTTAAATTTAGAACCAAACTCTATGAGTTTGAGTTCATGTCCAGTGGGATCTAAAAGTTGGGGTAAAAAACACTTTTGAGAACTTGTGTAGTGTCTGATAAACCTCTTTCAGCACTAAAAAGCTTTTGGAAAACAACATTTTGACGATTTAAGAGGCAGTGAACCAGAAACATATGGATTAAGTTTCCCCTGAAATACTCAGGGGTTTAAAAATTAAGGGGGAAATGCTTGGCCAAACAAATTTTGCTGAACCAAAAAAATGTGCAAGATGGTCCAAGATAGTGTGCCAAACCCGAAAGGACTGATGAAATCTCTTTCTTCAATATTAACCATTATTATTATTATTATTATTATTTTAATTTTCATGTGACAAATCCAAAGTTTTAAACACATCTGGAATGGGTTCAGAGAATAGCAGGTCACATCAAAGTGATTTTACAATTTCAAAAACAAATCATAAATCACAAGCAAACAACACTGTGAATTTGTCTACATAAATTTGAGGGCCAGGATGGTTTGGCCCTGTCCTGGCACGCAGTTGCCCTCATGGCAGGGGTGTCCAACGTTTGTTAAGCAGGTCAGGCGCTCACGAAGATGGCGGGGTCTAGTTAGAGAGAATGTGGAAGCAGAGGCACCACTTGGGCAATGGTCTACAACATCGGTTTTGACCAGACAGACAGACAGACAGAAGACAGATAGATGGTAGACACCAGTGGAGAGTTTAATATAAAAATATGCAGTAAGATGATTCCTGAGGTTAGCTCACTAGACGTTGCCACTTCAAGGCTTTGAAACCTGCCAAAGAAGCTAGTAAGAAGACACCAATCCCAGGCACCTGGGTGGCTCAGTTGTTAAGCATCTGCCTTCAGCTCAGGTCATGATTCCCGGGTCCTGGGATAGAGCCCTGCATCAGGCTCCCTGCTCAGCAGGATGCTTGCTTCTCCCACTCCCTCTACTTGTGTTCCCTCTCTCACTATCTCTCTGTCAAATAAATAAATAAAATCTTAAAAAAGAAGACACTGATCCCAACAGAAGCCTTAATGTTTATTCTTTTGGTGGTCAACAAATTCCAAGAATCGACACAGCAATGACTCCTGCCTATTTGGCCCTTAAGTAGCTTTTAGCAGTAACACAAGACTCCCATTGCACAAAGCAACAACAAAATAGCATGAGAAACATCAGGGTGAAATAGACTATCCTAACCATCTTTCCCACTGTCTTTTTCTGTATTTGTCATCTGTTGCCTCAAACCATGGTTGGAAGGAGGCAGATTCAGTGCCACGTTTGGCAGATCCAATCCTGGAAAACCCAGAATAAGCATATATTCTGAAACTAAGGATGCTGGAGGGCAAGCATAAATAAAAATAGACAGGAAGGATGGAAGGAAGGAAGGAAGGGAGGGAGGGAGGAAGGAAAAGAAGAGGAAAGAAAGAAGGACAAAAAAAAAGAGGAGAAGGGAGGCAGGCATTCAGTATACATATACTACTAAGAAAAAGGAGACTATAGTCAATTTGATAAACATTTGCTGTACATTTCAGCACACAATACTCTGCCATTGATCTATTTCAGTGTTTAAGCACTATTTTTCAAGCAAGTCAATTATGCACATGATATCATGGTGGTAGAGGTGATGGTAATGGTGGTGATACGATAGATCAGCATTTAGAAACTTTAAAACTCTCTCTAAGATAGAAGTGACAGTTTGATGTGGAAAACAAAACAAAACAAAACAAAAAAACCTCCCTTTAAATATTTCTAAAGAGCCGTAAGAGTCATTTGACATTTAAAAATACATTTAAAGATACAGCAGCAGTTAACTAGTTGACTATGGAGAACTGATATTTAAGAAAAAAAAATATATTCATGCTGCCGAAACATCACAAAATCCCTGCAAAACTCTAAATGTCTTTATAAAATTAACTGTATTCTCTATGGTCTATTTTCCATGAGACCTTTGTGTCCACAGACTACAGTGACTACAACAAAAGATCTTATACTATTGATAGAAGAGTAAATTAATTTCTGTTTGAAACTCCTGGAAAAGTGGAAGAAGGGTGATTTTGTTAGTGGATGAATTTCTTAAATATGTATTAATGAGTCAATTGGCAATTGAGAAATAGCTTAACATATCTTTCTTTCTGTCTTTTAACTAGAAGAAAAAAAAAGTTGTTTTTTTTTTTCTTCCATAAGGGCAGTCTAGAAGATTGGGCATGATTCATATTGCATCTTATTACCCCCCTGAATTTGTGTCTATTTATATATAAATTAGCATAATTTGACTTAAACTTCTATTACTTTGTAAAAGAGTTATTTCACATATTTCTCACCACAAGCAGCACTAGGCTCTGAGAAAGAATTTTCTGGTGGGAAGGAATAGTCTAGCTTGTGTTTATACATAACTTCACTCCAACCTGTATAATCCAAAATTTCAGGGAGATGGGCTAGAAATATAACAGTATTCGCTCAAGTGTCTTTATGAGGATGCTGTAAAATATCATTTATTTAAAAAAAAAGCACGGTAGATTTTAAGCACACTTGCTTTGATTTAAAAAGCATTTTTAGAGAACTGTGTCAAGCTTCTTTGGAAACCTGCTTGCCCACTGACAGAGGGAGTCATCCCTAGGAGCTGGATTTCCACCTCGCACAACATGTCCAATAAAGTTATGGGTGACAGAACAATGTAGCAGAACAATGTGGAGGTCTTTGTCCAGACTTTAAATTGTTAGAAATCAGGAATTATCTTCATTAGGAATGAAAGGAGGTACAAGATCAAAATGCACACATGTATTTATACATACATACATACATACATACATACATACGTAAGTGCATAAAACCTGGAAGCTTTTCAAGTCTGGAATTAGTGTCAGAATCCCAGGTGGGGTGGCAATGTCAGAAAGCCAAAATCAGAATGTCTGATAAGGGTAAATGAAGGATGACATGTAGTTTCCAAACCCAGCCACAATCAGAAACTAGAGAGGAGGCGTTACCCAAACTTGAATCAGAATCCAAAGTCGGGGTCAACAGGCACATGAAGGGGTAAGCCAGGGAGTCCACACAGGTCAGGACGTGGGGACAGCCAACGGCCACTGATCAGCCCAGGGCTCCTCACACTTTGCAGAGAGAGAGGGTGAAAGAGAAGGCGAGGCCGGAGATAAAAGGCAGCCCGGAAACCAGGGCTGAGGGTGGGGTCAGCAGGTTACTGTGCTCTCATCAGTCAAGGTCCACACCTGGCAGCCAGGCCCCGGACCCTGGCAGGCTTCCACTCAAGGGGAAAACCTACAACGAACAGAGTGGCAAATAATACAGATCTGGAGATAACAGAGCTCTTTACACAGCGATTTTTTAATTCAGGAGCGAGTCATTAGTAAAAAGCTACTAACTAGGAGGAAAATGAGACTTGCTTCTACGGAGCCCCTTCTTTTGGTACAGTTACTTCTGCAAAACGAAGACTTCCAGGGCCTGGGGAGGAAAGAGATTATAAAATGTGCATTATTTCAAGACCTAATTCTCTGTCTTTGCACTGATCTTTCTGCTCTTTTATTGATTCATGTCTCACTGTCCAAACATAATCTTGTCTTTTTCAGCAGAGTTCAAAGCAGAGGAGATGTTATCTCATCAGTTTTCATAATTTCCATATGATTCACCATCTGGCTCTCCCCTGTCTGCATGGGGGAACCTCCCCGCGGTACCGCTGCACTTGCCGCACACCCTTGCCACACCTGTGGCTCCTTCCCTGCCTTGAAATCTGCACGTGTTCTTTTCTCAGCCTGAGGACTCTTCTCTCTCCTTAAGCACTGCAGGGTTAGAGACCAAACCACGTGTTTAATCTGCGCTAGGGCCTGACAGGACTGCAAGGTGACCTTGGGAGTTCTCCTGTTTATGATGGCACTGACCTTTGTCAACCAAAGTTCATCGCCGTCTGCCTTTGGGAAACCTACTCCGTTTCCCCATTTTGATTTCACTACCCTTTTCTAAGGGTCCCCTCGGGGGAGGGGAGAGGAGAGGACCTGTATATTTATATTCAACACTATTTCACCAGAGTCTGTGTTTGAATTAGTTATCTGCATGTCTCACTGCTAGGGGATAAGTTACACCCATCCTGTCTCACTGAGCCCTACCCTGGCACCAGAGTTCTTCGCCCTGTAATTACTAAGTTGCAGTATTTCTTTATTAAATGAATGGTTGATGGATAGATGGACCAGTGGACAGACAGGTGGATGGATGGATGACTGTGTGGACATATACTTTGAATATTATGCCTTTTTCTTTCCCTTATACTCACCGTGCATTGTCCATCACTGTTCAGTACAGTAACTCTGTGTTGCTTTTCTGCCTCAACCTGGAATTAATGACTTTTTAATTTTAGCAGTACTTCCTTTTCGAACAACAAATAGGATCATTCCTCATGTATTTTGTCATAGAACTACTCACTTTAAACCTGACTGGCTACATAATAGTTTTCAGCTTGCACACTGAACTTTTACAGGGAGTAGTGGTGTATATTTGTTAATCTAACAGGACTGTATTAATTTACTAATTAACAACGGTACAACTGTCAAAGGTGGTCCTGAATTGTGGGTTGATGTATTTTTCTGTTTAAGAAAAATACATATGTATAAAAAGTTCTTTTAAGCATTTAGGCAGATATATAAAATAATGATTGATATTTGTAATTAAATGTGTCTCCAGTTTGCTTTATTTATACAAAATTATTGAATCTGAATTATCAATTTATGTATCTAACTTTCTTTTAGAGATATTTCAAAATGCATTTGTGACTATCTATGTATATTTAAAATTCATATATAGTTGATATTCATATTTTAGTAGATTCTATGTGGAAAATGGAAGTTTGCTCTATCATGTTTTGACAATTTAAAAAAATTCATTTCTCCATCCAAAAAATCCTTGATACAGTAGACTGATTCTGGCACAGGTATCATAATTCAGAAATGTGTAAAAAAATGCTGAGAGAAAGGCATATCTAATATCACCGTCCTAACACATTTGATATAGATATAGTATCGCCGAGCTCATTATAGCAGACCCTATACTATAATTATATTACACACATTTTAAATTATCATTATAATTTAAGTCTGCAAATTTGTTTGGGGCTTAGATTTTCCATATTTGTTCTCACATGTGAATCATTTAAATTGTTGAAGTAGAATCTGTTTAGCTATTTTGAATTATATGAATGAAAGAAAAAATACTTTCTCTTCAAAGCAAATTAAGATATTTGGGGATTCAAGTGAGACTGTCTGAATTTATAAGCTTGAAAATTTTGGAGTCAAGATGAATTTAAAAATATTTCCTAATTTCCCTCACACACAATTTAAAATTACAAATGAATTAACTCTTTGATACAAGTCAGACAAAATGATCAGTTTATGTAGTCATTTTAATTTTGCTACCCCAAGAGTATTGAAGCTAAAATAGACATCATAAGTTATTAAATAATTTGAGGTTTTTTTTCAGTTACAGTACCATTTCAGTGTGTGATTTTTAAAGTACATGATTTTTAAAAATCTTTAGGATTTGGACATGACATACAGAGGTACGAATTTAACTCTCTTGTTGTTGCATTTATGTTTGATGTATAAATAAATAAAAATGCAAAAGTCAGAATTTGTTAATCATTAATTTTCTCTGAATAGAGTCAGTGTTCCTGGTAGCTAGAAATTAATTGGAGACCTGGATACTAATAGTCCTTTAGAGCCTGCATTCACATATTTATACTTTGTGAAGAAAATTGGCAAATATTTTGAACAAACAGAAAAGATTTAGGCTGAGGTTTTCAGGAATGGAGACATCTATCACCTTTTCTAAAAAATGACTTAATGTATAAGCTTTCAGATACTCAAAAAAAGAAAAAGAAAAAGAAAAATACACTTAGTCCTTGTCTACACTCACCTTACTTCGCCTTTTTAATTTCGTAAGACAATAATTCTCATATTGTTGTTTTCCCTTAAACGTTCACCTTTGGAAGTCAGCAGAGAGCATAATGATCAGCCTGGATTTTTTTTACTCCTAATGATGTAAGTATATCAGGTTGTAATAAAAGTCAACGTATTAAAATTTGATCTCCTGACATTTAGGCAACAGCAGCAACAACAAAAGGCCACTTGTTTATGAAGCCCCACGGACTCACAGAAGCAGCAGGACCTCTGAGCTTCTGTAGATCTCCAGAACTCTCTTTCTCACCTAGACCAAACAGTAATGTCTGAAAACAGCTTCCCACACACCGGCCAGAGTCACCAGAGGAGCTGGTGGGGAGGGAAGAAGGAGGAAAAAAAAGACGAGATAGAATTAGAGGGAGGGGATCCTAACAGGTGGCGTCCTGTACCCTCTCTTTAATCTTCTCTTTCATATTATTAAAGAAACTTCATTAAACGCCTCATAGACAATAGGACACATTTCTTTTTCCTAAACACTCCAAATAACAAGAAGCCCACAGAAATTTCGTTACTGGTTATGAAAGAGGAAGGCATGTGCTCTCAAGAAAGCGCTAACATTAATGCCCATTCAAAAATCCTCTAACCCAAATGTAAGTAGATTTACCATGCACTGTGGGCCAGCATTATTTGGAAAGATTTTATACGTTGTGTGTCCTAACAGAGGTTCCAATGCAACTGGTAAAGCAGTTAATTCAGAATTAAAACCGAAATTCCCAGATAGTTTCCCTAACAGCATAGATTACTGTGTGACAACCTTGCATGGAAATCATATTGCTGTTTAAAATTTTAACTAACTCACTTTTATTTTGAAATGCATTTTAGTACCATTAAAGGTAAGTAGAGTTGCCATTTTTTTCCCCCCTCAGTGTTGCATTTCAGCTAAACAACCTGCTAGCTCCTCTGGAGGCTTTGCAATTTACATAAATTCCACCGTGTGATCTTTTATAAAATAAAGAATATTTGAGGTGATTGTTAATTCCTATTCTGCTATGAAATTTTTATTCTCACCTACCAAGCTTCCAAATGCATTCCCTAATTTTCAAGTTTGATATAGGATGTCAAGTATCTTTCTCTTAATGGTCTTGAGATTACAGTATTTGTGAGCAATTGTCACCCAGGTTCTAATTGCTATTGAAGCATTAAAATGTGAGGCAGAAATTTTAATTTTTTAATTTCTTAATAGTAATTTTGTAATCCCTAGGCAGTCTCTTATGACCCATCCTTCCTGAGTGCGACAGGTGATGGCAATACTTTTATTTTTTGCTTTATTTTATTTTTTAAAGATTTTATTTATTTGTCAGAGAGGCAGAGAAAGAGAGAGCACAAGCAGGGGGGAGCAGCAGGCAGAGGGAGAAGCAGACTCCCCGCTGAGCAGAGAGCCCGATTCGATTCGGGGCTGGATCCCAGGACCCTGGGATCATGACCTGAGCCAAAGGCAGATGATTAACCCACTGAGCCACCCAGGCGTCCCTGGCCATACTTTTAAGTTGGTTAATTGTTTCAGCACATTTTCCAGATACTTCAGGCATCAGTCAGTGTGTCTACATGTAGAATGTAATAGTTGTCACTTAGGTTTTGTCAATGAAACTTTTTGCCTGTGTAATAGCTACGTTACAACAAAACATTAATTGCAGTCAACAAGGAAGAATAATCAGCAAATTTAATAATATGGGTATCATTTCTAGATTAAAGTCATTTGTGATTACAAACCCCTGCAATTTGCTTTTTTTCTAGTGCTTGGTTAGGCTGAGTAATCTAAAGCAGATTTGGTCTGCGAAAATGAGAAACCAAATTTTTAATTTTCCTTAATTTTAAATACTCTCTATTTATATTTAAATGCAACCAGACCACGTGCACTTGGAAAGAAAAAAGCAAAAACAAAAACCTGACTCTGTCTGTGGTTATGTGATTTGGGGAAATTCCCTGAGCCCAGTGCTTATATCTGTGAAATGGGAGAATAATAACTTCCCCATACTGCTGTCCTAAGGATTAAGGAAAATGTCAAGCCTTCAAACATTATGTGGCACAGGCTAGGCACTCAACTACTAACTCGTGTTGGCTCTTAATACCACACAGTTTCATATCTGCTCTTCATATTGGTCAACACAGTTTAGCTCTGATTTTCTTGGGTTGGCATCTAAAGTAAATGAATATAATTGTGGCTAAACCAACAGATAGGTTTGGATTCAGCCCTGTTTATAGCATAAGCGTGGAATTCTGGAACTTTGTCTGACAAACGGATCCATGTGGATAGACCATCAGCCTTTTCTTGGGTGGCCATAGCAATGTATGTTGACTTTAAGATTTTTGTGCAGTCTGCTTTCAAAAGACTATTTTGTGTGAATTTGACTAATTCTGGAGTTGAGTATAAAAACAGAACCATGAAATATTTAAAAAATCAGTGTGTATTTATTGCAGAAAATATACTGTACTGCTTTTATGTTAATTGTGTACCTGGTAGTCTTTAGGAAATTAAAATTAAGACAACTTTGGTGTTTAAAGAAATTTATAGCTGTGGGACACGAATAGTAATATTAACACATTTATTAACTCTCATGAGACTTTTCCTTCCCTAGGGAATAAAGATCTTATCTAGTTAGCATCTCCCATAGCCAAATCAAAACTTGTGTTGTTTTTTTTTTAAGATCTTATTTTTTTAAAGTAATCTCTATACCCAACATGGGGCTTGAACTCACAACCCCGAAATCAAGAGTCCCATGCTTTTCCGACTGAGCCAGCCAGGTTCCCCAAGATTTGGGTTTAAATGGATAATCCAGACAATAGTAAACCTCTAAAACCAAGCAAGCCTGGAGGGAGAAGGGATATTCATAGAACCACATAAGTCTCTTTCTTTCTCCTCTTGTCTTTTTTCATCGTTATGATATTTTAAATTATTTCAAAGCAGCATGTGTAAGCTAATAAACTACATAAAATTAATGCCTCATGGTAAGTTCGATCCTGAGTGAGACAAGCCTATTTTGAAGTAGGAGAGCAAGAATCCTTACGGTGGGCACAAGACAGAATGGGCTCAGCCTTGGTGTTTTGTTAGCCTGGTCAATTACAAAATGCTTCCAGAAGGTATGCTTGAAGTGGGAATTCATCCCCTTCCAAAATGTTTTTCATGCTGAATTTAGGTTGTTTGAAAATTACTATCAAAAGCAATGTCAAGGAAGATAAATATCAGATAGCATCATCAGCAAATATTTGCTGAGTGCTGAATATCTATAATGTCGAGTGTGGGAGGTTATAAAAGCAGATGGAGGATGTGATTCTTTCCCCTTGAAGCTGGTATTCTTAAATTTGATAAATGAAAGCCTGGGCATCACATTCAGGAAACCTGAAATTACTATGCAAACTTGGGTGTGTGAGGGCCTATGCACTTTTATGTGGGTGTGGAGCGAGGGTAGTGTAAATTATGAGAGTATCAACCTTTTTGTTGTTGTTAGATCCTTAAAGTATCCCATGACTGCAAAAATGTCAACCATTACTCTCCTTAGGTCACATCTAAATGGTAACTGAGGAAAGCTCAAATACAAACCTGCTTTTCATTGCAGTATTGCAATGCTGACCAGTTCAAGATTTGGAGGCTCTTATGTGGTCCAGCATCATGGTAATTATAGATTAAGACTGGCTTACTCTCTGTGAAATTAATGATAACCTGAGATCCATCCCACTGCCTGATCAGCCTCTTTCAGACAACCAAAAGGATACCAGTTTTGCCCTGAAATCTAGGGAAAAATGGATTACATAGACTATAGAAATAGGTCTTTCTTTCTTTCTTTCTTTCTTTCTTTCTTTCTTTCTTTCTTTCT
>ML111211.1:0-28017 GCA_003697995.1 Taxidea taxus jeffersonii | reverse complement strand
TCTTTCTTTCTTTCTTTCTTTCTTTCTTTCTTTCTTTCTTTCTTTCTTTTTTCTTCCCTTTCTTTCTATTCACATAACACCTAAAAATTCTGGACAATCCATGTGCTCACTAGCACAGAAAAAGTAGGCAAAATATTTTTTTCATAAGTTTAAATATTTTCAAAGAATATAATTTCTGGTATGTTGTAAATATTGACATTTGAATGCAAAACTGCTGCCCCACTTTTTAAAAATGTATCCAATGGAGTATAAATACCATAGAGCCTTGGTTGGGACCATGATGCATTAAAAAAATACATGCACACACAAAAAAATTAAAAATACATGCATGGGATGTTCTTTAACAGTCAAAAATATTATATTGTTCCTTTCTCTTCTTGAACCCAATTTCCACTCCACTCTCCCTTAATATCTTAATTTATCCTAATGTAGAATATTTTTATACTTAGAGATCTTTTATTGCTCATGAAAGTTTGCAACCAAAAATGTAAGTAATTAAACTCTTAAAAAGATAATATTCTGTGTCCATAACGACTTATGTTTTCTAATGTTTTTCCAGATAGAATTATCATTGTAACACTATTTAGTATACCGTTGCTGAAAACAATGTAAACATAGCATGAGATTGAAGGCAAAAACATCAAGGTCTACCATGGGTTGAAGTAGGGTCTATTCCTCCAGCACTCTGCTTTGCTCTTGTGGGACTCTCCCCCTGAAGCATTGTGCTCTTTGACAATAGTGCAGATAAGAAAGATGCAAAATCCTTGCAAAAGTTACTATCACTTTTCTCCATTCTATAATGTCTGAATTTAAGAAATCAAGGAGTCAACCTTCACCCACAACAGTGTTTTGGATGTTCTCTCTGATTAGCAGTCCAGAGTAATACAGAGCACTACCATGCTGGATAGTAAGGAAGTATGCTTGATTTTGTCAAGTGAGGGAAGATTGGTTGTGATGAGAACATAACCACTCTTCACGAAAAGAATGGAGGGAATTAGAAAATAATTTGTTCGAAGAAAGCTTTTAGAGCCTCCCACTAGTTTCAAGACTTGTGGTAATATGTCAATAAAATAAGGATGCCAGTGAATTACACTTGCCTGTGTTCACACCCCTTTAAAGACAGGATGTTGCTCCTCTGCTCTTCCCCTTGAACGCTGTTTGCTCTATGCCCCTGTTTAAACAATAGAAAGTCATGAAACTGACATTAATGTCAGTCCTGGTGTGGAAATTGTAAGTGCTCTTGAAGCATCTTGGGGTGCCTGGGTGGCTCGGTCCCATTGGCGACTGACCGTTGATACTGGCTCGGGCCGTAATATCTGGATCCTGCGATGGAACCCCGCCTTCCACTCTGCTCAGAAGGGAGTCTGCTTCTCTCTCTCTCCTTCTGCTCCTCCATGTCGCTGACTCTCACTTTCCCTCTCTCTCAAGTAAATAAATAAATCTTAAAATAAAAGGAGGGAGAACGCTTGCAGCTTCTGCTTGGACATTTTCGGGAACCTCAATGTGTATGCTGTGTGAAAGCTCTGTGCAGCCTACTCGGTGATGAGCTGACACGAGGAGAAGAAGAAAAGTATCATACGACCTACATCAACTATCAGACATGGGAGCAGAGACCATCCTAGACCCATAAGCCATGCTGACTCTCCAACTGAAGGCAGGAAAGACAGAAGAAATGTCCAGATTGCCCACCCCCAGAATCGTGAAGATGTAAATTCACTGTTGTTTTAAATCACTAAGATTTGGGATGGCTGGCTAGACAACAATAAATCACTTAAGCACCTGCAAACTTATAAGACATTCTCTAAAATTTAGATATTTAGGTATCCATTTTTTTCATTGGTAAGCCCTCCCATAAAATGAAGTGATTTTATTTTAATAAATGAAATGCAAGATGTTCCAGATTTTTTATTAAAAAGAACTGTGTCTTAGCAATGAAAAGCTATGTAAAAAGAACTTTAAAAAATCCTAATATAAATAAATATAAATGCCTAAAGCTAGGTTTTGAACACGTGGAAACGCATCACACACACCCACACACACCCCCAATGCACACATATTCATCCTATAAAGTCAATTAGAAATCAATTAGATTCAATTTGGAGTATTAAAGTCAGGTCAAATTTTTATGTGTATTAAAAAGAGCAGAATCTGGCTCATAATGTATACACAAGAATATTATAGGGAATAATCAAATGAGTTATTTTATTGTGTAAATAATATCGACCACTTCTAACAAAAATGACATTGATTTGGGAATTTGGGATACAACCACAACATCTGTAATAAAGTATTATTTTCCATCTTACACAGACAACATCTAAAAGTATTTCTTTTAGTCTAAACCACAATTCTTGTAGAGGTCTAAAAGGTTTTATGTAGTCTATTAAAAAGCCAAAATAAAAACCAAATGATTTGGGAGAACTATGAGCTAATTTGCAAATACAAAGTTAAAGTTCTCTCCACTTTATGTCTAAATCAATTTTCAATTGCTTTAAATTTATATATATATATGTATATATGTATACATATATATATATTTTTTGTGTGTGTGGACACTCTAGGATTAAGAAAATTCCTCATGCCATACTTGACATGCATGAAGCTGAGTGGCAGAGGGCAATTCAGAACTATGTCTGTCTCCTAGAAGACCATTTTGCTTCCAAGAAGACAGGGTGTGATATCAGAAGTTAACAAATGTGCCAAATTTGGAGAACATACATTGTGAAATTAATACAGTCACAGAGCACTGGATCAGGCAAGACTTTGGAAGTCTGTATTTTGACCTGCAAATGAAGGAAATGGGGCACAGAGAACAGAATTACAATTAAACAGTGTGTAGCACTCTGGGTAGCCAGGATTCAAATCCAGACCTCTTCCTTTTCACCAAAATGGGCTTTTGTTTAGAAGCACAGAATTCCCTACTGGAAACCCATGGGGCCAGATATTTGGGATTCTGTGTCTCAGAGTCTTAGCTGTGCATGGTCTATACTTCATACCATCCCCAGTAGGATCTGAGATAATATCCCCTACACGAATATGTTAACAATTCTGTAATGAAAAGTGTGACTATTCATTCCAAATGCTATAAACACAAATTTTAAAAGCTCCTCTCAGTTCAGGTCAGTTTCTGCTGCCTGATGAGTTTGTTGCCAAACTTCCAAAGGCGGCGGGGAGACAAGACACTTTTCTTTGGATTTTGGAACACCAAACAAGAGATCTGGGACGCAGGGTGGCTGAGTCTCTGCTCAGCAGGGAGCCTGCTTCCCCCCCCCCCCCCCTGCCTCCCTCTCTGCTTTTTTGTGATCTCTGTCTGTCAAGTAAGTAAATAAAATTAAAAAAAAAAAGAGATCTGTGGACCCCCTATATTTCTTACTTAGAATTTTCTTTTGGGGCGCTTGGCTGGCTCGATTGTGACTCTTGATCCTGGGGTTATGAGTTCGAGCTCCATGTTGAGTGTAGAGATTACTTAAAAATAAATCTTTAAAATAATTTTCTCTTAATCTTTAGCCATAGGTGTCTTTTCTTTTCTTCCTTTCTATTTTTTTTAAGATTCTATTTATTTATTTATTTGAGGAGGGACGAGGGAGGGGCAAAGGGGAAGTGGGAGGGGCAGAGGGGCAGAGGAGCAGAGGGTGAAAGAAGACTCCCCACAGAGCAGAGAAAGACTTCAGGCTGGATCCCAGGACCCTGAGATCATAACCTGAGCTGATGTCAAACACTTAATTGAGCCACTCAGGCACCCAATCCCCCTCTGTAGTTTTATTTTTTATCACACATGGTTTCTGTATTACAGTTCAGTATACAGAGTTGTTTATTTGTTTATTTTAGAGTGTTCTTTAGTCTGTGATCTTTTCTGGTATCTCTTTAACTGCTCACGGTGTATGCCAATAGCTACAAATGGTGGTTTCAGTGTTTTCTATTCATTTAATGTGCGCAGATGGTTCTAATGGGGAGAGGGCGGAGTTGTTTTTTGGAGACATCTTAGGTATTGGTCTTTACACACAAAGTAAGGACTGAGGGATCCAAAAGTACCTCCAACACTAACAAGGCTTTGGTCTTCAGATGCGAAAGGAAGTTTAGAAGGATTAACATCAGGATCAAAACCTGAGAAAAGTGCCCAGGGATTAAATGATGCCATGGTTTTACAAAACTCAGGAATCACACAAGTGTAGGAAGAGCCAATCTGCCACATGTAGTGGAAGTTTAATTTCTTTTAAAAAAAAGGACACACTGAGGGTCAACCACAGCAATGTGTGGCAATATGGTATAAGTAGGGGCATTCTGGGTGAGACCAGATGAACTGAGTGTGTACAAAGAGGAAGGACACTTTTTCTTGACTACATATTTATAACGTTCTGAGTTAATTATTGAATTTTTGAGAGTTATATATAATTCCAATTTAAAAATTGATCTTTTTTTAAGATTTTATTGATTCATCTGACAGAGATACTGTGAGAAAGGGAACACAAGCAGGGGGAGTAGGAGAGAGAGAAGCAGGCTTTCCACTGAGCAGGGAGCCCGATGCAGGGCTTGATCCCAGAACCCTGGGATCATGATCTGAGTCCAAGGCAGTCACTTAACAAGTGACCCACCCAAGGGTCCCTAAAAATGAATTTCTAGAAAGAGTTCATAATCTTTTTTTATATTCTTTTTATACTTTTTCTAAAGCCCCCAATACCTTTAATACTCATTTGATTGTCACTGGTCTTTTGTGGGAGACATTACAAGTTCTCCAAACTGACCTATTCTTCTCTTTCCAGGTCCCCAGAATTTAGGCTTCTCCACTTCTTAAAAAGGGGGATGGTCATATAACTAGCCTCGGGTCAAGCATCGATGGGAGAAATGGCATGTGTCAATTCTGGGAGAAGCATCTGAAAGACAAAGAATAATCCCTTGTTCTCACTTCCACTGTTTTAGCAGATTCTTGTGTCTGCATGTCAACGAGATCACACACTGGAGCCCCTACCAGTCTTGACTCCCAAGTGACTAGATGGGGAAAGCACTAGTCTTTTCCTTCTCTAATTCCAACCTGTGCTAAACCTCTAGCAGAGCTGAAAATTAAATTGCTGCTTTAAGCTACTAAGATTTTTCAGGCTGATGGGGTAATTTCAGCATAATCTAGACTATTCGATGGGAAAAATAATTTCTCCACTGAATGGCTGTTTAGCCATCCGTCATTCTGACTCTGAACTTTGTCTACAAAGTTTCAAAATCTTTTTAATTCGTATTCTAAATGCCAAAGCCAAACAGCGTGCCGTGCTCATTGAGATGAATACATAAAATACCGATCCGACCCCCTCAAATGCTTTGATAAACTACCATCCCACAGCATAGGTCCCATTCTTTCAAGACTAAGTGAGTATGGCTACATTTACATAACAATGTGGTATCATAGTTCTACAAATACTGAAGATTTAATGGCACATTCTTTTTCTCTCCAGTTTTTAAAATTGGTTGTAGCAGCTAATCAAGAGTTGTAGTGATCTGCTCAAAATAAAGAAGAAATCTGGAAAAGCTTAAGAGGCAAAGTATTATATGAGAAGAGCCAACTGTTGTACATGAATTTGAAAGAAACTATATTGATATTATAGAACAAAATCAGCATATCTAAAATCCAAAAATAACCCAAATCCCCATAATAAATTCTATGAATCTCAGTTTAATCTAGGTATTATAAACTATTCGGGAGCTTAGAAGAATGAATATTTTAGTCAGAACTAGATATTTTAGCGAAAGTCCTTTGTAGTCACACCCTCTTCTGTATGAATTCTCCAATGGAAGCACCCAGAGTCCCTTGATGCCTTCATAGCACGTGCGAGCACTAGAGATCTAATGTCAATAATAATCCTCATCTTTGACCTTTATGGTTTCTAGTTATTGTTTTTTCAAAAACTCTTTTGAAATCAGAGTCAGGGGTTATACATTGGCTTAATAGAGAAAAAAATATTGGAATATTGGAAACTGCAGTAAAGTTGTATTGGAGTTTCAGTGGTATGTGTGTAGCTATGGTGTGTGTATGTGACAGGGAGAGAGAGCAAAGATTTTTAAATTCTCTTAACTGGAATTCAGATGCATTGAAATTTGATTCTTGCCTTACACAGCTCATCTTAAATGAAACTGTTTCAAAAGTGTTCTTTAAAGTCACCTAATATGTGCAATGAGGAAATTAAAACATAAAAGAATATATTTCTGGGGCATCTGGGTGGCTCAGGGGTTTAAAGCCTCTGTCTTTGGCTCAGGTCATGATCCCAGGGTCCTGGGACTGAGTCCTGCATTGGGCTCTCTGCTCAGCAGGAAGCCTGCTTCCCCTTCTGTCTCTCTGCCTGCCTCTCTGCCTACTTGTGATCTCTGTCTGTCAAATAAATAAATAAAAATTTTAAAAAAAGGAATATATTTCTACATGCTGGCCCTTTTGAGTTATCATAGCAAAGAAGCCGAATTAATAGAAAAAGCTAACTTTAGAAGTTTAGAAATTAAGTGTAAAACTCATCTTTTTAAAATAAGAAACAAAATCCATAAAATGTGTGAAACTGAGGTTTATTTAAAAGTATTGTTAAAAGCATGCTATACTTTTCAATCTATAAAATGGGCCTAAGTTCCTTTTACAGCTGGTTGAGGATCAGCTGAAATAAAATTGGAGATATTTTGCAATGAAAAATCAATTTACAAAGGTTTTATATGGTTTTAACTTTCTATTTTCCTTGGTGATAGTTTTAATGTAACTTAATAGGTTTTCCACATCGGATCTGCATTTTTATATACTTCATGTTAATTGCAGACACATTCACTGTTTATACTTGTCAAAGTTGTGGTAGGCTAGCTGAGTTAAGCCTCGCCTGGGCTAAACTGAGTTTATCAAAATGACGTTGGTAGATATTCAAATGGTACGGCTTAATTCAGACCCTAATCTTGATTATTTTCAAGGAAATGTAAGTCTCTTTCAAGAACACGCATCACATCCAATTTACCCACACGTTTAACTGACCCCTTACTTATAAATATGGAAATACAATTTTAGTTATATGTTTTTTAAAACTAGAATCCTTCAGTTACTCTGTGGTTTTCATTAATTGCTGCATACAAGTAGTCAGTTAGGTGAGCAGATACAACCCTGTAAGACTTTTAAACAAAATCAACACTTTCTGCAAGCTCATGAGAATATCTGTTGATTGCTACACTTTTGCATTATTTAAGTTGTCTCACAGATCTGAGATCCACATACACAAATTCAGCTATAGTTTGCATGTTGGAAAATATCACAAAGGGTCTTTAGTAATGAATCCATCTGTGTACAGTATTTAAGATCTGGGTCCTTAAATACATTGGAGTATATTTATCAAAACTCTGACCAACAGCCAGCAGTTCATCTAAGATGCTGAATCTATCTCCAATGCATTAGAGACTCCTTCCTGCTGCTCATTACATTTTTGGTTGTTGTTATTTGTTTGTTTATTTGCCTCCTAAAGTAGTTGCTTCCATCAAGTTCATTTTGCTATTTCCTTAAATCTTACCTCCCCCTGCTGGCTGTGCAACATGGAACTTGTCTAGGTAGAGTAAAAAATAGTTGGTAAAGGTTGGAGACCTTTCAGAAGGGCGACTAGTAAAAATAAACGCCTGTGTACACGTGTATAGAAATCGATGCACACACGTGTAGACACACACACACAAGGAAACTGAACCTTTCCATAAACTAAATTGAATCTCAGATGAAAAGTTTTTAGGTGATAAGCAACAGGCATAGTTGTATTTGAAAGGGTAATATCATAGTTTTAACAGGAAAGTTGCTCGAGATACAGTGCACATTCAGAGATGCTAGAGGCTCAGATAGTGAAGCGTGGTACTTTACTCCGGTCCTAATCCCAGTTAGTGCATCACCTACCCGACATGCACAGTGACTTATCGGGAATGCTGAGACCACAAACACTCTTAGTCCTATGTATCCATTCATGTACTAGTAGGCCAAAGCCATTGATTAGGTAGCAATAGAGTGGATCATTATGTCGAACTTCTGTTGCCTTACAAAGACATCAGTAAGTCTACAGGTACTTTCAACCATGTCCCACCTTTCTGAATTATAGATGGGTCCTTCGACTAGGATATCCAATCTGCAATGCTGAAATTGCTTGCTAAATCAAACATACACGGAACCACAGGATGCATAATTTTCAGAACTGCGTCTACATGGTCTGCAATTTACATGAAATTGCTATGTTTTGGTTAAATGGCACCTTAGCTTCCAAGCAACACTCTTTCAATAGTTGTTTCTTTAATTATTATTTAATTTTGTGGTTATGACTGGTTTTCAGTTAAAGAGGGTACTACTGACAAATTCAATTAAATGAAAATAGAGGACTTAATGGTCCATGCTAATGCTTCATTTCATACATAATATTTTATCATTTTCTGTGCAAATTTGTAATGAGTGCTTGGTTTGTATTAATAAATGCTTACATTTAGACCACATAAAGTACAGTAATTAAAATACTTTGCTAATAATATTTACTCATAAGTGCTCTAGAAACAATTAACCCATTGATTCCAACTACTTTTACTAAACTAACTTCGAAGAATGCGATTCTTTGGCATCAAAAATATTATTTCAATGTTACTTTTAATAAAGTGCCCTGGGTGCTATTTTATTGTATTTTAATAGAGCATGTTATACATCTGCTGCTTTCTGGAACATGAATTTCATAGAAAAGTGGCAAATAAAAATTTAAACAAAACTACCATTTTTGGGAATTTTGAACAAAAAGCACATATGTTATAGATCTCCTTTCCAAATATTTAAACTGAGAAATGTAACTGTTTATTGTATTGAAATGAGTAAAAGTTGGTTGCCTTTTGCTCTTTAAAGTAAATGTTGCTCTATGGTATTCTTTGCTTATAACCTATAACAGAAATCATCTGCAGACAATTTACATTCCTTCTCATATGACAAAAAGATACACTGCCTCCCCAAATGAGTAGAAATCTTATTTACAAATACATTGCAGAATATGTGTTACTCATAATTCAAAGAGATTACAGCTAATATTAAAATATACATAGGCAAGATGTATAAGCCAACATAAAAGAGAGATAACTTTATTTTATGTTGTAGAAAGTTGGAATTAAATTTGCTCTGGGATTATCCAGTTTTCTAGTCCATGTGAAAAAGGAGCAATTAAAGTACTTTTTATATCCCACCTCCAGAAATGTGGTCAGTAATTGGCTCGTCACGGATTCAGGTTTTTGTGAAAGTGGCAATGTGCATGGGATGCCAACAGAAGGAAATTAGAGAGTTTTAAGATGAAACAATCTTCTTTTTCAGTGCTTCTTCCTGCTGACCTTGAATCAACAAGCTAAGAATAAGAAGAACCGAAACACCAACGGACACAAAGCACCAACTTTATAAAGTAAGTTAAGGAAAGTCAAAAGACATCTTGGTGTACTCTCTTCTTTTCAAACCAACAATGAGAAAATGCAAACCTCACCGAACTCTTCAGATTACTAAAGCATGAGGCATCTGTTTTTAAAAAGAATGAAGGTCTAGATTCTTTACAGAAAGCCCTTATTTTAAAAGGCAAGTTAGAAATGATGACCTTAATTTTCACATCAAAATTCAAGGTACCCAAAGATAAGTCTTCATCAAAAGTGCCACTTCAAACAATTCCTTGTAAATGCCACTTGGCTCTAACATGTAAAGTGAAATTATTGCTATTTTACAGGTGAGAAAAACACAACTTCAGGTCAAACACTGAATAATAGGATGACCGTGTGGCTCAGATGTCCCTGGGCCCATGGGGTTACTGTCTTAACTTGTCTCCTAAAACCTGATGGAAATATAAATCTGTACACTTTTATTTAAGGTTGATGTTTTGAGTGATTTTAATAGGATTGACACAACACATCTAGCGATTATGTATCTCACATCGTCTAAACAGAGTGGGAATGAAAATATCCCAGCACACATATGCATGTGTGGAGAAGGCGGGTTTGGTTGTGGCAAGGGCTAGATGTAGCAGTTAGTTCCACCAATAGCTAAACAGGAAGAGGCGAGGGTATCAGCCTCCTCCAAGACGTGGGGACCACACGGTTTATGTGAGTTCATAGAAGAAGAGAACTGGAAGCAATTTTAATCAATCAGCCTTTTCTACTAGGGCTTCGAGCCTCAGACTACAGGCTGCTGCTGAGGGAATGACTAGATTGGAGCTATCTGGGCAAATAACATTCCCCCAGGTAAAACAATTCAATTACATACATTCTATTGTTTACAAAATCAGCGAACTCCTCCCATTTTTCTCCAGAAAGTTCTGCACCCGGCTATTGTTGTTGTTGTTGTTTTAAATATAATATTCAATACCGAGGAAATCATTCAATAGGCTCTTTCTTTTTCCACACTTCGAGAAGAGCTTCATTTGTAAAATATTTTTTCGGATCCCTAAAATCAATTTTATTGCGGAGAACGCTTCTGTCAAAGTATTAATGGCTGCCTCATTTCTCTTGCTGAAGCTCCTGTTGGCACAACAGGAGCAGATTCTGCCTCTTGCCTGGCAAAATGTGCCGGAGGAATCAGGAAGCGGGTGTTTCGGAACTCGGGGACTGCTCGCGGTTCTCGTCGCAGGCATGTCACAGAAGCTTCAGCAACTGTTGCTCCCAGCACGGGAGCTGTGAAACTTTTCTGTCTGGTTGCCTTTGGAGAAGTGGGTAAATCTCCAGTCCAGGACATATCCTCAGAATCACCGAGAAAACGAGACGGCTTGCTCTCCTGGAGCCGGGCAGATGACACACACCGCCTAACTGGCCAGGGCAAGACGGCCCTTGCTCTCCCTTGGCTTTCTTTTTAAAATGGAGTTTGACAGCCCCCCTATTGACGCCATAAAGCAGATTTCTTAGACATGTGTATTTTCCACGGAATTTAAACGTGCTCACCCTGAAATCCAAGATGGTCCAGTTCACCACCCTCAACCTGACATCTGAATGTCACTTCCATGAACTGAGCACAAATAGGCATTAGCACTTTCACAACACCCGGTTCGGGAAGCTTTTGTGAGCAATAACATTTTTCTTTAGCATTAGTGTAAGAGATGCATGAGGGATGGAATTCTTCTGCCTGAAACCCTGCTCTGCTCAGTTGAACCCCAACGTTCCTCCGGGCTTCTACTCACTCATGCCATGAAGATTTACCTACTGTGTTTCCTTTTCACTTCGTTCTACGGGCTTTCTTTAAAGTGATGTTGTTCCTTCACAGAATGGTGGCCATGGATTTTTGCCCAGTTCTTTCTCTTGTTTCCTGCACCCTGTGACAGGAGAATCAACGATTATGCCAGAAGCCTTGAGGGCTCATTCCTTTTTGCTGGCCAGTAGCCGTAGAGAGAAAGGCTGGTGATCTGTCCCTGACATCCTCATTTTATAAGTTACCGGCTTAGGATTTGCTAGGCCTCTTTCTTATTTTAATATTTCATGATGTTCACACTAAGTGTTGTACCAAAGATACGGGCCTCGCAAGTGCTCGTTGCTGATAAAATGCTGTGATGCAGGGAGATAGGTTTTAGCCACTGGATGAACAACTTATCCCCATGCTGAAAAATATCAAATCAGCTCTTCCCTTGTAACACAAATTGCTAAGTAAAGCAATTTGGTTAGAAGCAAAATATATCATTAAAGAAAACAGTCTTCAGAATAACTTGATCAGTTATTTCATTGGCTGGGAAGTTAAATAGGAGCCAAATTAAACCATAACTCCTCTTCTGTAAGACACAGTGATATAGCTGGAAAGGGGAGCTACTTCGGTGACAAAATAGTTTTGTTCTGTTTTTTGAAGATGGAGAAACTAAAATGAGGTAAAAAAGAAAAAAAAAGGAGGAAGAATATTTCTCTTTCTAGGTAATGATGGGGAAAACAAATTAATGTGTGAAATACTTAGATTTGATTGTCATTGGTTCTGCTACATGAACTTGGCCAGGTTAACAAACACATATACACTTAAAAGAGGCACGTTTAGAGCGAACAGTATGTGTGGGAAGACAGAGAAGCTTTCAGAAATAAGTCATGGCTTTGGGAGGCAAGATTGGCTTGGTCATGTTGAATAGGGAGTAGAGGAAAAAAACCCACACAAAATGCAGTTGGGGGTAAAGAAAAAGTGTTAATATACTTAAATATCTTTCACAAGTACAATGCGAGCCAAAACTTTCAACAGAGAAGGTACAGAAGTGGCACCTGTGGTGTGGCTGAGTGAACGAATGAATGAAAGATGCTAAACCAGGGAGTCCTTCCAAATGGGCAGAGACACAACCGTGGCCCATGGTCTGGCTCCAAAGAAAACCCTTGGTTAAAAAAATAAATAAAAAGGAAGGTAAGAAGAAAGAAAGGAGGGAGAAAGGGAGGAAAGAAAGAAAAGAAAGAAAAAGTGTTTTCAGATAATGCTCTAAATGTTGACTCTTTTTTGTAAGCTCAACAAACTCAGTTATGGTATGCTTTCATCCAAAGGCTGTCTATGTTATTCTTAGGACCTGCTTAGGCTTCACTTAAGAGAGGTTTTGAGTAAAATGCAATCTCTAATGGATGTTTTACGGTCAACTGTTTGTATTATGCCCTGGCTTTTTGGTAGACTTTCCATGTTTGGAACAAATCCAGTGCATCATACCAGGGCAGTTGGAACATGTCTGTTCAGTAATGTCCATGTGCTAAAAATCCCCCAGAGAGATCTACTGGGAGAGGATTAAAACTTGGCCATCGTGCCAAATAACAAATCTTTGTTGGTTCTCTGCAGTGTGCAGCGACGTTAGAGCTCATGTTACAGGTTAATTGCTTTCAGTGGTGGAGTAGCCTGAGTAAGGTTTTCCTTGGCTTAGCAGAGTATTAATAAGGAAACCCAACACAACGTGACCACCAATAGCAGGGGCAGAGCTCTGGCCAGCGACGGCAGTAAACGGCCAATGGGAACGCTCCAGTGCCGTGGGACCCTCTGATATGCAGAGCCCAGAAGTTCATTACCTTAATGTGGTCTACTATCTCCCAGCGACGAAGACCTCTTCCTGAGGACTTTGGGAGACTCAGACAAACGGTACACAAAAAAAGTTGTGTTTGTGATTCGGGTGCAAAGTGAAGGAGAAAAGGAATGCAGGTCATCAGCCGGAAGTCCAGAGAATTTTGATGCGGTCCACTCGCTAGATTTGTGTAGCCCGGGACTAGCCTTGATTACTTTACTTCGCGTTTTCTTCAATAAAAATAAGATTGCCCATCGCTGGAAATCGGGTCCCAATTTTATCTACAGCCTTTTTTGCAGCCTGATTATAAACCCCTGAAAATCAGCATTCTTGGTATAATGGGACTACTGTGTATCGTTCACTATCACAGCCTGAGCAGTACTAATTACCCATTCTGTACTTAGAAAGTAGAAGGATAGAGCCTATATGCATTTACAGCACCCATGTTTGCAGAGGTAGCTAGCCGTCAGCATTTTCATTCTGTACGAAATGCCTGAGAAGATTTTAGAAATGGCAAAGCTGCCTCTTTAGCATCAATCTACATTGCAATTTTAGCAAACCAGCATTACTCAGAACACCATACAGTATATCCCAGTGTACACAGTCAAAGTCCAATTTGAATCTGTGGGATGAATTAAAATACCATATACTAAAGAGCCGTTCAAAAATAGTAAAACTACCGTAGCTCCCAGCTGCAATCTTATTTTTCTCGAAAACTCTTCTCCGCTTAAGTAAGATCAGCATATGGCTTAGCTAAACTGTATACCTTTTAATAACTCCGTAGAAACGGACTTGTTGGAGCCTTTTACAGCACAGGTAGGGAGAAGAGCTGATAAATTCGATTCTTACAACTGCGGTCTCCCTACGTGCTAAAAACCGTGCTAGTCCCAAGATACACAATAAAAAAAAAAAAAATGTATGTATCTGATCTCTTGCCTTTTCATTGCTCTGCAAGCGTCGCATCGCGCATTTCTACTCCAGTGATTCTGTAGCAAGATACATACACAATAACAATTGTCAGAGCCCGTGCTCGGCCCCTGACCACCTAGAAAGAAATGTTCTCTGCTGTGAGTCGTGCCCCGCGCGCAGCCGGCTGCAGTTTCTGCATGGCTGGTGCGGGACAATGTCGTACAATCGGCTTCAAAATGTGGTGTCAGTCAGCGCTCTGGCACATGTGCAGCCTCAAAGGGTGAAAGAAGACGCGCCAAGGCCGTGGTCAGTGACTGGTGGCCGGGCCGGGCCGGTGTGTGGGTGAAGTGGGGTGGAAGGAAGCACGTTGGGGCGGTGGCACTCGGGTTTCCCATGCTCTGACAACAAGCGATCCACGGAGAGCGTTCCTTTTCTTGTCCCGGAGCCACCGTCCCCCTCCTGCCCTTTCTGCCCCCGCCCCTCCCCCTTCACCTCACCCCCACCGCGCCCGCCTTTGGTGAAAGAAAGAAACCCAAGTGCCACAAAAGGCCAAGGGTAGCTCAGTTTCAGACCCGAGGGCAACATGTGTTCAGTGAACAAGGGTGTAAGAAACACTGAATATAGCAGTTAATACTTCAGACCTACGATTTTCTGACTATAGTTTTCTTTGTACCCATGCATATTTATTGCCCTTCAAAGAGATTGTGCTCGCGTACCAGCAAACAGCTAGTGAGAACACAGCAAATCTTAAACTGATTAAGGCACTGGAGTTTGCTAAAGATGTGGCATGCAAGGAATCAGGAGAACGCCATGGAATATTAAAAAAATATTAATAATGTCAGTTCTAATAATTCAATCCCCGATTTATTTTGGTAGAGCCCTAGTCCAAGTGGTGGCCCGTCTTTTTTCTTAAGAATGAACAAAGATCATGGAACAGATTGCAACCTAGGTAAATTGCATGTCTGTTTACAATTCTATTTCACATATTCTATATATCATTTGCAAACTATTCCCCAAAGAAATATGTATCTAACTTTTAGGGGAAATAAATGAAGATTCGATGACAATCTGTTTTCCTTTCATTTGTTTTAGATGTGGCAGATTTCTAGATTCTTTGTATTTTGAATATAGTGTCCTGTCATGTTCGTCATCGTTTGCTTTTGTTCTCTCATAAACTACATTTCTTGAAATGATGTCAGCACAATTAAGCAAAGAAAGCCAAAGACCTTACAAAAGATTGGAGTGAAGTTTACGTGTGCAGGGGACTTGTGAAATGCTGAACGTATCCCTTGGGGGAAAAAAAATTACATTGTCCCCCCGCCCCCACCATGCCCTTTCACTTAGAGGAATGGGCAATTTGTGAGTTTTAGGGGCTTGTCATTGCAAAGATGTCTTAGGTTATACTTGGAGGAAACGGTTGAGTATTGTAGCATATTTATGAACATGTTTTCATAGTCTGCACTTTTGGGATGGGAAATTATTCCGTAGTAATTAATTGCTGCAACTGTTTTAACTGTCAAAACGAAAGATTAATCTTGCAGGAGCAGTTTAACCAGTCGAAGAACCAATGGCAGCTGCTCAGGAGGGTGACTCATAGAAAACACTCAGGAAGAGCAGGGAGTCTGAACCACACACTAAATGGATCTAACAGCTCAATTCTAGCATTACTCACAATGTATTAATAGGATCTTCTTACTCCTAACTTACCACTGAACTCAGACAAAAACACTCTCATTAGGAGGAATTTCTATCCCATTACAAAGAAGGCCTCTTAGATCACACTAAACACCATTATGCCCTAAACATTTAATTACTGTTTGTAGTGGAATTTAAATCATTGGGGAAAAAAACACATTTTTTAAAATGTCTTCAAAAATAATTATGAGAAAAACCAATCAATACCACTGTGTTCATTTGGCATATAGGCGTGTAATAAACATGCATTATATAGCCAATCATTGTGATTAATTGTAAGCAGACTTGGGCATAAAATTTGACTTTGGCTTAGAAGCGAGATGTACACATTTAGAAATAAATGGTAAGGATCACTGGTGAGACACGTTACAGAGCTTGGGAAAAGAAGCAGTTACTCAGTGAAAAGGCTTTTGGCAACTCTTGACCTTTGAGTTCCTGACTTAAAGGACACACAAACAACACCATTCTCCAGCAAGTTTTCCTTGATAACCTGCTGGAAAGGGGACAGAATATCCTGAAGCCATTTGACATGCACAATTTAGCAATTATGTGGTCAGAGGAAGAATGATTCTGTTAAACCGTGGGGAATTGCTGGTGTTTACAACCTTTACACATTCATAGAAAAATCTAAAATCTAACACAGCATAATCAATATCAGAATGGATTCTCCTTTCTAGCAATGAATGATAACGTATATTCAATGGAAAAAGTAAATTTGAAAGATTCCGTATATTTGATTCAATTGGCCCTCTCCCAAAAAAAGGAATAAATTAAGGTGTAAGGCTATGTGGTAAGGGGATATTTACTGCTATAGTTAAATGAGGACCACAAAGAACTGCGAGTCAAAAGTAATGTGATGATTTTTTTTTAAAATTTGGATTTAAAAAACATAACATTTTTCCCAGGTGAAAAATAACTAAGTTTACTTAACTTCTCAGCTAAGAGAAATTGTTCACTTTCTAAGTCACCATTGATCTCATAGCCATTTTTATTTACTTTTATTTTACCATCCATGCAGAAGTATGGACATGAGACCAATAATGTTAATAACTTAAGTACTGATTTTGATTTTTTTCCTTTTCAGGGGAGATGTTCAGCATATCATGAGTCCCCTGCAGCCTAATTGGGGACTCTCCATTCATTTCCTCTCCGAATAATTTAAAGCTGTTTTCCTTTTGTTGAGTTGTCTTGATATAAAAATATATTGTGTTTGCATTTTTCTTTGTAACAGATAGGTAGATAGAAAATCGCTTTTTTCCCCTCCTTAAAAAGTAAAATCCTGCTCAAACTCTTAAGAGTCCCATGAAAGCGCTGCTCCACACTTCTGCTCTGGAAGCTTCACTTCACTTTAATGGGTTGTTTCCACCAACTCCTGCATTCATCAATCAGAGATCAGTTGCAGCATGGCTGATTGGGTCCCCCTCCACCTCCATCATTCCCTGCTGCCCTGGCACTGCCTGCCAAATGTTGTAGGAAGTGACTTGAAGAGTGACAGCAGATAAAGCAGCACCCTCAGTGTGTGCTGGTGGGTCACTGCCATCCCCACAGGGGGCTCACAACAGCTGCTCTCTAAACACAGACAGGAAATACCATCAGCTTGCCGCAGCCCATCTCTTACTGCGCGCTTAAACCAGCTCCCCACATCTATACCTTATTCCCAGTGTCTGCTCCAGGACATTTAGGTGGTATCTGTAATGAAGACTCCAGGGTTTTTTGTTTTGGTTTGTTTTTTTGTTTTTTTTTTTTGTTTTTTGTTTTAAGGAAAAAAAAAAAAGGTCAAGGGATACAAACTACATAGGTTAAAGAATGAATTAAGGCCTTTCATAATCTAATCGAGAGTATCTCCATATGAAATGATCGCAGTGATAGAAGCAAATTCAAGAGATCAGGAAAGAACTGTTGGCATAGCAATTGGATATTGCTGCTTCAAGGATCCCAAAGTGCACTCTTTCTCTGATGTAGTCTTCATGCAAGTGTGATTTTTCAGCATATGGAATATAGAAGGATAGGGCTCCCTGAACTAAGTCGCACAAAATTGATATTCCCCTGTTGGGACTTAACTTTCGGAGAACTACCTGGCAAGGAAATTTCTGTGAACATTCCGCAGGACACAAAAGATAATACAGGGGCTCTTGAACTGTTCCTTATTGTGCTTATCTCCGACAGATGTCTTTTTGTTCATTGCATCTCTTATACAGATAGAGTGGCTGTAACTTTCTGCTTTAGAGAGATGAAATATGACAATCTTTCACATGCTGATACGTTGTACAAAAGTGCCTGTGCCCCTTGTTTGATTACTTAAGACCTTAATGGCAAGAGACAACAAATTGATACCTTTGTATCAATTGATTCTTGTATGAATTAGGGAAGTCAGATTTGGCTTATTTTATTCTTATTATTAAAATATTATTGAATCATTGTAGTCTTTCCTTTTAGAGTGAATTTCCAGTTGTATTTTAAAAACTTTGACACACACACACACATACACACACACACCCTACACACATAGCATATCACCTGGTAATAAACAAGGTCTTGCTGAATATAAAATCATGGGTACTGTGTTATCAAGGAGATTACCAGGTAGAAAACTTGAGTGCAAGTTTTTGATGCCTCTATACCTTAGCTTTGTGACCTTGAGCAAGTCACCTTACCTCTCTGGACCTCATATCCCCTAAAATGAGATAAAACCAATTTGTAGGTTTTGGGAGAGGTTTAAATGACATAGAAGTATGAAGTGCTTCTTACATAAAAGACTGGCATCATGATCTCCTTCACATCTTTGTTAAAACTGCAGCATACTCCTTTCCCAATCCCCCCAAGACACTTTCTCCTCCTTGCTTTATTCTTTCTCTAGAATACTCTTCACTCTGAAACATGCTGTAAAATTTCCCTGTCTGCTTCTTTTATTGTCTGTCTTCCCCTCACTAGAATATGAGCTCATGAGGTCAGAGATCTTTGACTATTTTGTTTATGACTCTGTCCATATTACTACAACTCTGTAAGTATTTGTTGGTTGAGTGAATAAATATATTAACAAATTAATAAAGGGTTGAATCTATTTAAAATTCCTCTTTGCCATCTTGGGGAATTACATCTTGGTGAATCTACTTTGTCATACACTTATTGAAAAAATCTCTTTCCAAACCTTTAAGCCAAATAGAATATTTTCTTCCAAATATACGAAGTAAAATTTGTATTTTTTTAAACACGTGTCCTAAGGCACTACTGATGTTAAATCTAGCATGGAAATTAGCTCTTTGTCCACTTGAGAAAATACTTTGCTTATTGCAATTGGATAGCCAGGTTTAAGAGACTGATCATCCTGTCTTCCGACTCAGTGGAATGGATGGTCATTACAAGATGCAGTGATGTGGCATAGGGGCCCAGGATGTTACAGCGCCAGTGGTTGAGCCTAGAGCCACTTCCTAGTCTCAGCAGGCCTGAAAACAAACTATCTCACCTTTGAAGAGTGAGGTGAACCACCAGCACTTCGATTTCCTCATTTACAAGTATCGTGCCCTGAATTGATGTCCATTTTATTGTCACAATTACTCTTAGGAACTTCTGACATTTTCTTTTATATCCTTTCAACTACATAGGTTGAGAATGGATCCTGGTAATTGTTTTGTAATACATAAGTGTATCAAATCAGTATGTTGTACACCTGAAACTTATATAATGTAAGGTGCCACTTATAACTCAATAAAGCTGGGTTAAAAATGGATCCCACCCCACCTCTAATTCCATTCTGTGATGAACAGTGTCTTTTGGTGTGTTAACACTACTAGGGCTCACCTTTTGTAGCTACCCTTGTACTGGGAGGTCTGAGAGAGACTCCTAGAAAATAAAAAAAAGAGACTATAGTAGTGCCTGGGGCCCATAGTCCCATATTCATTCATTCTCTTTCTCTTTCTCTCTTTTTTTAGAAGAGCGTCTACAGATTTATTAAATCAGGAAAGATCAGCAAGAGAAAAAAAAAATTCCTAATTTTAAATGCATCCCTTAGCATCAACTATTCTTAATGTAGATGAAAGTAAAGTAAGTCTGCACTGAAAAGCATATGATTACAATAAAGAGATGGAAGAAAATCCTTTTTTAGGAGAGAAGGTTATAACTTACACATGTTTAGAATTACCAAGAGAGCTATTTGTCCTCCTAATGCACACGAAGGAGTACTCATGTCATTGCTGTGCACACCGCCTTGAACAAGTCCTCTGCTCTTTTGTGAAATATTGATGTCACTTACCTTAAGTGGGAGTGTTAACACCTTTGCTATTTCTCTAAAAATGGGGTTTGCTGCTTTTTGAGTTAAAAAAAAAAGATTGCTATAAAAGGGAGCATTAAGGAACTTAACAAAGTATTTTTTTAAAGGATCAAGCTAAGGAAGGCAATACTTCCTTAAAAGGTTTCACTTCTTATTTCCCAACTTAACAGTATGACAGAACACCCGTGGAAAGGCTCAAAGGAGAAATATGTTGAAACTCAATTACCTGTGTTAGTGAACCACCTACAGATATTTAAAAATATTCTCTTCTCACAGGTACCCAGTATGAACCAAGTGCTTTATTTGTGTCTCTCATGCCCCATTAACATAATGAAATGCTGTATGCCTTTTTTCACAGTGGGAAGAAAGGTCCAGAAGGGTGATAAAATATCCATACTAACTATAAGCTGGTGGACAGCACCTTTAACTGCTTCCTGGCTGCTTGGCATTTGTGGAATACCAAGCAAGCATAGACGGCATCTCTATTTGTAGTTTCCAGGGAACCTGAAGCAGACTCAAGTTTTGATCTGGACAAGAGCCTTTTGGTCCGACTGATTTTCTGAAACTTGTGAAATCAGCAGACTACATTTACAGCAGTGGTGACTCTTTAAGTTTTCAATTCTCTGCATACTTTTATTTGGAATAGAAAGGTTAGTTGTGTGAATGCATTCTCCCTGGATGAAACCCCCCCTTTAACCCAGGAGATGTGACCACCTTCACTTCACATTCTAAAGGGGAAATATTCTCAGATCAGAATGAATCTGTATACTGAATACTTAGTCTTTATATGAAATTGTTCTTGAGGTTTCAGACACCAAATAGTCATGTACAGCCATTCAGCATTGTTTTTCATTCATTTGGTCTAAAAATAGTTTTAGAGTGGCTGCTAGACACAGAATCTTGTGCTTGGATATTCTTGGTTCAATTGTTGATTTTTCAAAGATTCAGTGTTGATCTTTAATTCAATTTGTGTCTGTTCAACAACTATTAATATAATAAATCTTGGGAGGAAGTGTGAGTGAATGAGTTAAGATCTTACTGTGTCACAAACACAATATGGACACTCATTCTCTAAATTCCCCACTGTTGGCCTTAATGCACTGGATGAAATTGTCAATGTCTCCCTTCCCTGCAAATGCATCCTGCCCATTCTCTCCTTCCAGAACATTCTTTTCTTTTTTTAAGATGTTATTTATTTGACAGAGAGAGAGAGAGATCACAAGTAGGCAGAGAGGCAGCCAGAGGTGGGGGGGGAAGCCGGCTCCCCCTCTGAGCAGCGAGCCCAACGTGGGGCTGGATCCCAGGACCCCGGGATCATGACCCGAGCCGAAGGCAGAGGCTTAACCCATTGAGCCATGCAGGCGCCCCTAGAACATTCTTGATCAAAATCCTTTAGCAGTTCTCCATCGCATGTCCACAAAACCAAGTTCAATTCCTAAGCCTTAGCCTCTAAGAAATAACATAATCAGATCCCTCTCTGCCTATGTCCTTGACAGCTCCTGCCCATTTGGCCCCAGTCATGCCAACTCATCACTAACTTGTCTGGTCATTTGCTGCTTGCATGCTTCTTTGGCCTGCTACCTTCTCCCTGAACACCTTCTTCAGCCTCACATTAACACCCCCACTCAAACCCCCATCCCCCACCAAGCCTTTTGGAACAATCCCAACCAGAAAGGGGCTTCATCTTCTACCATTTTTGTGCTCTGAGCATTTTTTCCTGTAACACCCATTCTCCCAATTTTGACGTTTCTTTTTTATTTGCTATGGCTGTTTCTCCACAAATAAATTATACTCTTGAAGCAGGCAAGGGCTAGGTCTTATTTTTGTACATGTCTTTGCACCCCTATTCTTTCCCAGCCTCCATAGACTGAAGATATGGAAGAAACTCATTTCAAGATGAAAAACAAAACAGTCAATTGACTATAAACAAATAATTCAAAATGTTGAATGCTTCCCTTGCTTACAAATTGATTTCTCACAATACTTCATCATTTGCTTTACTAATAAAAATGCCTTATTTATTATTCCATTTGGTTTTTAAAACACCTCTATTAGACAAATGCCCAGCCTATGAGAAAACAAACAAATAAGTTAAATGAAATATCCAAAGAACAAAGTAAAAATTCTCTGTAAAATAATGTAGAGTTTGATGGCCTTTAGTTGATTATTAAAATAGCCATGTCTTGTATATTTGAAGTTAAACTGTCATGTGTGCATGTGTGTGTGCATGGGAAGAGAAGATGGATGTGCTTTCGCGTATTGATAGAAAAGCTAGAAGCATGGAGGAAAAGCAAGACAGCCCAAGAGTTACAAACCAGCAGATGATAATATAGATGGGACAAGTGCTGTCTTTGTTTTTTTTTTAAGATTTTATTTATTTATTTGCAGGCAGAGAGGCAGGGAGAGAGAGAAGGGGGGACGCAGGCTCCCTGCTGAGCAGAGAGCCTGATGTGGGGCTCGATCCCAGGACCCTGAGATCATGACCTGAGTGAAGGCAGAGGCTCAACCCACTGAGCCACCCAGGTGCCCCAAGTGCTGTCCTTTTTGTTTTTTGTCCTTCTAAGTGATAAGAAAGAGCTACATGCAAACCAGTATTTTATATTGAGGAGCCTGACTGAGCAGAGGTTATGAGGACTGTCCTGGAGCTTTAGGCACAATGTGTGGAAAAACACTCGAGGAAATTCAGGCAGGGGACCCAAATAAAGTGGAGAACATAACATTTGAGGCAGAGTAGACTAATGCCGAGAGCAGTAATATAGCAGAGAAGTGTTTCAATTTTCCAGGTAAAAGTCTCTTTTAAGACAGTATAATAAGTAATAAGATAAAAGAGAACACAAGAATAAAAAAAAAAATATTCCACAAGAGAAATGGGAGCATTTGAGAACCAAATGGATATGCCAAATACAATGCTGAAGGGCACAGACAATTAAATTTCATCATCCACTGATCAATCAGAATCACTAAACTATTTACTATCCATTTACATAGAAAACCTCAGCCTAGTGTTTAGAAACAACCCATGACTGTCCTACTAAAATAATGTGTTTCTTAGACTTATTTATAACACTTTCTAGGAACACTATGAGGATTTAGAGACTGCTTCATAGATATCTTTGCATCCATAAATGGACAGGAGTTGATTAGGTAGTGGATTTATGCTCAAGGGTCTATGGGAAAGAGCCCAGGACCACCAAGAAAAACACTCTCTGACAGAAATATAATGTAAGTTATGTGGATCATTTTATATTTTTAAGTAACCATATAAAAATACAACTAGAATTAACTTTACCATTTTAACATATAATCTACATGAAATAATATTAATGACCTCTTTAAATCATTCTGTGGGGATACAAAAAATTCTTTAAAATTCCATGGCATTTTTCACTTACATACACTCAATTCAGACTAGCCATATTTTAAGGGCTTATGGCCACCCATGAGCAGTGGCTGCTGTATGCTGTATTGGACAACACATTTCTGGAAGTCAGTACCTAGTCAGGTAAGACTAGAGCTTAATTCTGAGTCCTGGCGGGAAATAATTGATGTTCAAAGTCTTCTCTTCTACATCAAGATTTTTAATTTTAATTTTGTCTTTTGGACCACTAAGGAGCCTGAATGTGTGTGTGTGTGTGTGTGTGTGTGTGTGTGTGTGTGTTTCATAGTGGTAAAGTTTAAACTGAAAGAAACTAAGTTTTGTTAAAAATCACAAATAAATTGAGCATCTACACTGTTCCAGACAAATCACTGGGAATGAAATAGAAACATTAGTTGTGTGCATATACAAAAGTGTGCAATGTAGTGAGGTGGGCTGTTTTTATAATAGTAAGATCAGGGACAAAATCTTAACTAGATAGTAATATTATTATGCCTTTTTATGAGAATTTTTTAAAGATTTATTTATATATATGACATAGGGGGAGATAATATATATATATGTATATTTATATTTATATATATGACATAGGGGAGAGCAGGGGGAGGGGCAGAGGAAGAGGGAGAGAGACAATCTCAAGTAGACTCCCTGGTGAGTGGGGATCCTGATACAGGTCCTAATCATACAACCCTGACATGAACCAGAGATCTTGACCTGAGCTGAAATCAAGAGTTAGAGGCTTAACCAACTGAGCCAGTCACCCACCCACCCTCTTTTTATGAGAATTTGAAAGCTAGAAAAGAATCACAGGAAAAGAAAAACTTCAGTAGAAATTTGGGAGGATGGGCAGGGATTGGGGTGAGACACATAGTTGGAAATGAAAAAGACATATTAACATAAGTTTGCCAGATAAGTATAGGATGCTCAGCTAAATTGGGATTTTATATAAAAGACAATTATAGGGGTATATAAGTATGTTTCAAATATTGCATAATTATACTACAAATATCTTGGTGATTTATCTGACATTCAAAACTCTCTAATACCCAAGCAAAATCATGAAAGCTGGGATTAGAAGTTCATATTAAAAAGTCCATGAAGAGAATTCCTTAATCAGTTCATGTACATTATCACATTTAATTTTAAAACAGCATTAGGTGGTAATCCCTTTGTATTAGCATCCCTAATTTAAAGATGAGGGAAACTAATTCTTAATTTAGGTAACATGTCAAGAGGTCACATAGCTAGTAAATGACAAAGCCAGTATTTGAATCTAGGTGTGTTTTCTACTATAGGAATATTTATTCCAGGGATGAATGATAGTGAAAAGACATGGGTTAGAAGTTCGCATAGACATTGATATCTGAGCTCCTTTGTGATTCAAAGATTCAGAATCCATTTCTGGCAAAGATGTACTAAATCCCAGCTCAGATCAGATCATCCCTCCTGGCAAGGATAACTAGATAAAATCTGGATAAAATATGGAATCAGAGAGCTACCAGGGAGCCAAAACTTGAGAAGCCAAGATCTTGGAAATGGAAATCCATTAAAGTGAGTCAACATTGGCTCTGCGTTCCTACTGAAGGCATTTGCTTCTTAGACAAGAGGAGCTGAGAGAGAATTTAAGATAAAACAGCAGCTAAGAAGCTGAGGAGCTGAACAAAGCTTCAAGTGGTCTCATGAAGTTAAAGAAATAATATATTTTAGACCTATCATTGTTGTCAAGATTGACAAATCAGGATTCTAGAGAGACATAGGTACAATGTTCCATGCTGCTTTCTCTTTCAAAACATTTGCCTATTTATAAATGGTGGTCGAGCAAGAAGAAAATGGTTTTGGCAGCCTCACGATGCTGGGGAGACAAAACTGGAATGTAGAAGAAACCAAGGGGAATAAACTGAAGAACAACCCAGACTTGGGGCCATTGAAAAATTATCCCTTAGATGTAAGTCTGGCTTGGAAATGAGCAAGCAGTAACAAAGATTAAATTCAGCATCAAATCAGATCAACTCCAAACCAGACTGAAGTAAAATACTTCTGTACTAATAGACTCCAAAAGTAAAAATAAATGATCTCTGGGCAAAGAACCTTTATTCCAAGCCTCAATCATATCTCATATCAAGTTTCCCAACAAAATTTTATCAAAAATCTTTGGACATACCAAGAGATGGGACCAAAACAAAGACAAAAAGAAACAGTAGAAGAAGATCCACACATGATTGAGACATTGGTGTTATTAAACACTGATGATAAAATAGATAAATTTATAAATAGTATATTTATTATAAAATAGTATTTTATATTACTATAGTATATTATAAAACAGTGTTTTATCACAGGTGATAAAATACTGTGATTAATATGCTTAAAAATGTATGACAAAATGGAAAATTTCAAAAGGGAAACTGAACTCATACAAAGAATCAAATGTAAACTCCAGAAAAAAATAAAAATGAAATTAAAACTCAACAAATGATATTAGTTGGAGGTAAAACACTGATGAAATGGAAATATATTAACTGAAGTAGATTAGTAGAGAATATCAGACTGAAACACAGACAAGAGAACCCATAAGGAATATTCCAATGAGGAGAAGAAATTTACAGAGCATGAAAATATAAGCATAATTGGAATCTTTGAAGAAAAAGAGAGACAAAATTTGACAGGGTAACATTTAAGGAAATATTTCTTTGAGAATTTTTTGTAACCAATTAAATAATTTAATAATAGTTCTGGAGACAGTATAAACCCAAAACAGGATTATAAAAAAATACAAATCCAATAAAAGTGGTTGGACCTCAAATAAATATTAAAAGCACACAAAAGAGGAAAAAGGTAAAGAGATCACTTACAAAAGAGCAACAAAAATCTAACTTCTCAACTCAAAAACTAAATCCAAAAGATAATAAAATGATAATGCTTAGAAGTTTTTAAAATATAATTTAATCAGAATTCTATAGCCAGTGAAAACATCTTTAAAAATGAAAGTGAAGTTAAATAATTTTCAGAAAAAGAGAAACAGAGATTTTTTTTTTAACCAGTGGAGTTGAACAAAAATGACCAAAAAATGCTCAAAGTAATCTGCAAGCAGAATGCAAATGATCTCAGATGACAATGTGGAAACTCAGGAAGAAGAGTAAAAACTTATGGTAAATCTAAATGAATATTTGCTACGAAAGAAATAATTACAAAATCTGTGGAGATATATATATATATATATATGTATATATACATATATATAACTATGTAGTTATATATATAATTAAAATAACCAATTTAAGAAAAAACAAATGGCAGAAAGGGATAAATTGCATTAATGTGGAGAGTCTTGGAAATTGGGGAAAAATCTAGTTTAAGATAGACTGAAATATTTCTAAGATAAATGCTGAGGTATTTAGGAAAACTAAGACATCATAATGAGGAAGTGTAGAATTAACAGTTTATAAGAAGGGACAAAGTAATGGCAAAAAATAAATACAGTATTAAGTAAGACAAGTACAGGCAACAAAAAAGACACAGATTGGACAGAAGAAGTAAAACTGTCTTTGTTACAGATGAAAAAGTGAAAAACAACAACAACAAAATGCTTATGTAATTAATAAGTGATTATAGCAAGTTTGTAGGATACAAAGTTAATACAAAAGAGTCAGTCTCTTTTCTACATATTAGCAATGAACAAGTAGAATTTGACATTAAAAATACGTTGCCATTTCAATAGCCAAATTATGGGAAGACCACAAATGTCCATCAACTAATGAATGGATAAAGAAGATATGGTATATATATACAATGGAATATTACTCAGCAATATAAAAGAATGAAATTTTGACATTCACAATAATGCAGTTGGAGCTAAAGACCATTACGCCAAGCAAAATAAGTCAGTCAGAGAAAGACAAATACCATATGATTTCACTCATCAATGAAATTTAAGAAACAACACAAATGAACATAGGGGACAGATAAAGAGAGAAGCAAAACATAAAACAGACTCTTAAGTAGAGAGAACAAAGTAGGGTGCTGGAGAGGTGGGGGGCTGGGTTAAATGGGGGATGGGTATTACGGACTTTTGTTGTGATGAGCACTGAGAGTTGTATGTAAGTTATGAATCACTAAGTTCTATATCTGAACATAATATTACACTCTATTAACTAACTGAAATTTAAATAAAAACTTGAAACTGCAAAAAAAAAAACCCCTCACAACATATTGCCCTTAGAAAAATCATATTGCCACTTATATTAGCACAATCCATTGAGAACATGAATTAATCAGGTATAAACCTAACAAAATATATATATGAACTGTATGAGAAAACTACAAAACTCTAAGAAAAGAAATCAAAGAAGACTTAAATAAGTAGATATTCCATGTTCATGGAGAAGACTCAACATTGTTAAAGGTAGTTATTCTCAAATTGATCTATAGATTTAATATAATCCCAATCAATATCCCAGTTAGTTATTTTGTGTATAACCACAGATATATTCAAATGTTTATATGGGAAGTCATAAGACCCCAAACAGCCAGCTCAACACTGAAGAAGAACAAAGTTGGAGGACTGATATATCCTGACTTCAAGACTTACTAAAAGGTGTGATAATCAAGGTAGTGTGTATTGGTAAAAGACTAGATAAAGAGATCAAGAGAACAGAGCAAGGAGCAAGAAATAGACCTCCATAAATATGGTCAACTAATTTTAGACAAAGGGGCACAGGTAATGCAATGGAGGTAGGATAGTTTTTTCAACAAATGGTGCTGAAACAACTGTATCTCCACAAGCAAAAAAAAAAAAAAAA
>ML111210.1:2731-50357 GCA_003697995.1 Taxidea taxus jeffersonii | reverse complement strand
ATCACCTTGCATCTGTGGGGGCTGGGAGCCGGGCAGCTCTTTCTATTCATAGTAATGGGAGACATAGTGGAATGGGGGAGTCCAACCCCCAGGAGCGAAGCAGCAGATCCCTGGAGAAGTGAAGGGGGAGGCCCCTGGGAGAGGTGTGGGCCAAGGTCAGAGAGAGATTTCAGGTGGGAGGTGGGGTGGCTGGAGGGAAGGGTCAGCTGGCAGGAAGAGATGCTGGCTGAGCTTTCTGCCTTTGGGCTGCTGCTTGGCTGCCTTATGCCCTCCTTCCCCTACCCCCACCCCATGGGTGAGCATGGAGTATTCAGGACAGGCTTCCTAGAGGAGGTGACCTCTGAAACTGCGAGGTGAATGGAGGGGGGCATTAAGCCAAGTTAGGATCCGGAGGTGACTGAAGAGAGAACAGCCACCAAAGGCCCTCCAGTGCTCTCCCATGAGAGGCACAGTCAGACCTCATTTCGACTCTGCTGTGGGTGCTTCTGGGGCCCGATGGGGGGTTGCAGACAGGAGAGAAAGGAGGGACTCCAGAGGGATGTAGTGGTAAACTGGCCAGGGCTCCAGGCATCAGGGGAGGCAGGGACCTGGTTGGCAGGAGCGGTGAAATGGAAAGCCCATTGTGGGGTGTCTGGGGAGGGGCAGCGGGGATCCTAGGGAGGCCCAAAGCTGGGACCTGAGGGAGAGAGGGGGAGCCCCTTGCCTCCTCCTCTCCTCCAGGTGTTCACACACCTGTGCTTGAATGGGGGCCAGAGGGTAGGACTGAGGCAGCTGAAGCCTGGATCCAGGTGGAAGAGGCTAGACTGTTGATTCAGATGATGGAGAAGGGGACCACGAGCCAAGCAAAGCAGGTGCCCCTAGAAGCCAGAAACACGTTCTCCCCAAGAGCTTCCAGAAGGAATGTAGCCCTGCACACACCTTGGCTTTAGCATGGGAGACCCTTTTGGACTTCTGAGCTCCAGAACTATCAGATAAATGTGTTTTGTTTTAAGCCACCAAATGTTCATCATTCATCACTGTTGAAGAGGAAACTCACAGACCCCCATCCTCCCGCCCAGAGACCTACCTGATTGCGCTCTCAGGAACCCCTCCCCCACCACACACATCTGGACTCCCTTTCCAAATCAGCAGCCTGGGGCCCCACCCAGGTCAGACCACCCAACCCCCCCAACCCCCATCCGCCATGTGCCCCGCATCACCCACCCTCGCCGGACCTCTGGTCCCCTCTGGTGGTCTCCAGGGCTGCTGTGCTCTTGTTCCAGCAGGGTGAGGACTGAAATCCCAGATGTCTGTCACTGCCTCTCTGTGCCCTGCACTGCCCAACTCACGCCCCGCCTGTTGCCCCAGGCTTGTGGCTGACAGTCCTCCCTGGCCCAGCATTTGCCAATCAAGACTTCCGTTCACGGGACACCTGGGTGGCTCAGTGGGTTAAGCCTCTGCCTTCAGCTCAGGTCATGATCCCAGGGTCCTGGGATGGAGGCCTGCATCGGGCTCTCTGCTCGGCGGGGAGCCTGCTTCCCCCCTCTCTCTGCCTGCCTCTCTGCCTATTTGTGATCTCTCTCTCTGTCAAATAAATAAATAAAGTCTTAAAAGAAAAGACTTCCGTTCACAATGTGGGGGCGTATTTCCAGCAGATCTGGGCCCATGTTTGTGCTGTGTGACCTCAGCTGGGTGATGCAGCCCCTCTGAGCCCTGTGGTGTCCTCATCTCTGGAAAGGAGGATAACCAGACCATCTGGGGGGCAGATACCTGGAGGGACCTCCGTCTCCATGCTTCTCCATCCAAATGGCCTGAGCCAGGGCTGGGGAGGGTTGGGACAGGTGGGATGGGGCGTGGAGAAGACTTTGCACTGGTTGTTCCTTCTGCCTGGAACAGCATTGCCTGCAAATCTTCCCTCCATCCCTTGGGTCTTTAGTGAAAGGTTCACCCTGCAGGACCCATCCCGCCGTCTCCTTGCCATCCCCCTCCCCAGCTCTCGCTCCTCAACCCTCCTTCCTCTTGGTTTTTCTATCCTGTGCTTGATGGCCTTCCCCCAGAAAATGTTCACCCCTCAAGGCTGGGGGGTTCCATTTTGATCTCCTGGTGACCGTAACGCCAGCAAGGGGCCCTGGTACACAGTGTCTCAAAGATGGTCTTGAAGGGTGGGGAGAATGGGGAGAGGCAAGGTGAGAAATGAAGTCTGTCCAAGAAAGGCTCAGAAGAGAGCCTGCTGGGTATATCTGTAGGTCTATGTGTCCTTGTCCATGCGCCTCCAGGTCTGGGTCTCTGTGTGTTTCTGTGTTTTTTGTGTGTGTTTGTGTGCAAGCGTTTGAGCAGCCTCATATTCTCTGGCTGCCTGCAGGGGTGGGGACAGGGGAGGGAGGAAGATGCGCTTTTCTCCCTGGGGCAGCTCTGCCTTCTTCCAATTCTGCTGCTGCCTCCCCCAAGGGCCTCCCAGCTCCCCAGGGGCAGCAGGTTAATCCTCTTGAGTTGATGATTCAACGCCCCCCCCAACCCCCGCTGGCCTGAGGTTCCCAGCATCCAGGCAGGGAACAGCATGACTGGGCAGGGAACAGCATGACCAGGTTGATGCCAGGCACACACGTTGGGAGCTTTACGGAGGTGAACATCTCCAACCCTGTCTGTGAAGAAAGTGCATTTAAAATTCCCATTTCACAGATGAGGACACAAGCCCAGAGTGGTGCAGTTAGCTGCCCAAGGCCACACAGCCTTGGGGGACAGCTTTGAACTCAGCTCCTCCTGACCTCTTATCCTCCGCCAGCAACCCCCCTTTTCTTTCCCTTTGCAGGGTTGGAGGCACCCAGGTGGGGACACAGAGGATCCTCACCTTCCCTCGGCCCTGGCAGACTCACACCTCTCACTCTCTCACTCACATACTCCCCTATCCCCAGGGCTGGCCTGGCCCCCTGGGGGTGATGGGAAAGCCCCCCCCCCCAACCTACCTTCCGGGATCCTGGGTCATTGATTCCTGCCTTCCCCCCTTCACCCCACCCCGACACTCCAAGGGCATCCAGGAAGCTCTCATTTCTCCCAATCCCCACCTGCATGCCCGCAAGCTCTGTACAATCTGGCAGATGAAACGTCCCAGGCCTGGAGGTTCTGTGACCAGCCATCCGATGTGGCCAGGACACGGGGCTTCCAGTGCTGGCACCAGACGGTCCTGAGCAAACTGTGGTGCTTGGTCATCCTGGTGGGAGGTGAGGGGACTTGCCCTCGGTGACACAGCAAGACTGAGAGACCCCATGTCAACACCTGAGATTCAAGACACCATCCCCTCTCCTGGATTTGATTAGGAGGAAATTGAGTACTATTTCATTGTATTTTAATTGTTTTGAGATTTTATTTATTTGAGAGAGAGAATGAACAAGAGAGAGCATGAGTGGTGGGGAGGGGCAGAGGGAGAGGGAGAAGCAGGCGCCCCACAGAGCAGGGGGGCCACTCACCCTCGGGGCTCGATCCCAGGACCCTGAGATCATGACCTGAGCTGAAGGCAGACGCTTAACCCATTGAGCCGCCCAGGCTCCCCTTTATAAGGCTTTTTAAGATAGGAGATGACAATCTCTGATTTGCATCGAAATGTTTTTCATTTGGAACAGTTAGTACATAACATTCATGCTGGGCAAGGGATTGCGAGGGCCAAGAAACCTCCTACCCTGTCTGTCTCCCAGGTCCCCAGCTCTGCTCCTAGAGGCTAAAAAAATTGGTTTAGCGGGACGCCTGGGTGGCTCAGTTGGTTAAGCAGCTGCCTTTGGCTCAGGTCATGATCCCAGCGTCCTGGGATCGAGTCCCACATCGGGCTCCTTGCTCAGCGGAGAGCCTGCTTCTCCCTCTGCCTCTGCCTGCCACTCTGTCTGCCTGTGCTCGCTCTCTCTCTCTAACAAGTAAATAAATAAAATCTTTAAAAAAAAAAAAAACTCTTTAAAAAAAAAATTGGTTTAGCTTCCTGAAATTTGTTTTTGTGTATAAATGTATACCTTCTTTTTTTTCTTCTTCCTTTTTTTTTTTTTTTGCATTTTTAATTTTTAAAACAGATTTTATTTTTTAAAGTAATCTCTTCACCCAGCGTGGGGCTTGAACCCACAACCCCGAAATCAAGAGTCACGTTTTCTCTCGACAGAACCAGCCAGGCATCCCCTACTGTAACATTTTGAAGTCCACAGCTCAGGGGCATTAATAAGGTTCACACACCATCCCCACCATCCATCTCCAGAACTTTCTCATCTTCCTGGACTGAACCTCTGTCCTCATGAAACACTGACTCCCCACCCCCAGGTTCAGCCCCTGGCTCCCACCATCTACTCTGTGTCTCTGTGAATTTACCCATTCGAGGTATCTTATATGAATGGAATTAGTTGGTATTTGTCTTTTCGTGTCTGGCTTAGTTCGCTTAACATAACGTTTTCAAGGCCCATCCATGTATCAGAATTTTATTCTTTTTCGTGACTGAGGAATATTCCATTGTACGGATAGACCACATCTTCTTTACCCATTCATGTATCAATGGACACTTGGGTGGTTTCACTAGCTGGCCACTGTGAATCATGCTACTGGGAACGTGGGGGTATGGGACCTCTTGGAGTCCGTCCTTTCCAGGGATACCCAGAGGAGGAGTTCCTGGCTCATACGGTAAAACTAGGTTCACCTTTTTGAGAAAACGGAACCTTGTTTTTATTAATATACCTGGATGTTCCTTGATACCAATAGATAAGAGGTCTCTCTCTCTCTCTCTCTTTGAAAGGGAGGGCATTTTATTTACTTATTTATTTATTTTGATAGTAGCTTTAGAAATATAACTCATATGCCATTGAATTCCCCATTTTTAAAAAAATTTTATTTATTTATTAGTTAGAGAGAGAGAGCGAGCACAGGCAGACAGAGAGGCAGGCAGAGGCAGAGGGAGAAGCAGGCTCCCTGCCGAGCAAGGAGCCCCATGTGGGACTCGATCCCAGGACGCTGGGATCATGACCTGAGCCGAAGGCAGCCGCTTAACCAACTGAGCCACCCAGGCGTCCCTGAATTCCCCAATTTACAGTGTTCTTCAGGTGGAGAGTTTTTTTTTTTCTTTAAGATTTTATTTATTCATTTGTCAGAGAGAGAGCTGAAGTGAGCACAGGCAGACAGAGAGGCAGGCAGAGGCAGAGGGAGAAGCAGGCTCCCTGCTGAGCCCGATGTGGGACTTGATCCCAGGACACTGGAATCATGACCTGAGCCCAAGGCAGCTGCTTAACCAACTGAGCCACCCAGGCGTCCCGGGGGCTGGAGAGTTTTTAAGATAGTCACAGAGTTGGGAAGCTAACACCACCTGGGTGTTTTGTTTGTTTGTTTTTAAGTAAGCTCTGCACCCAACGTGGGGCTTGAACTCATGATCCTGAGATCAAGACTTGCATGCTCTAACAAGTGAGCCAGCCAGGTCCCCCATTGGCATTGTTCTTTCTAAGGGAACCAGTCCCCTCCTTTGAGGAAAAATGTAATGAGGACCCTGGTGCAGAGGTGATTCAAGCCAGTGATGTTAAGGTGATGTCAAGCCATACATCCCTAGAAGAAGTGCCAGTCAGAGGGTGTGCAAAGGTAGATTTTTTTTTTCAAAGGTAGAGTTTTGCCTTGTTTCCCTACTCTCCACAATAGCAGCTCTATCAAGCTTTGCTAATCTGAGAAATTAACAATAATGGAGTTTGCATCTTTAATTGCTTTAGGTGAGGCTGAGCATCTGCTCAGTTTTTAAAAAAATTATGGGAAAGATAAGCTTAGGAGCTTTTAAAAAATTATTTATTTAAGTAATCTCAACCCCTGATGTGGGGCTTGAACTCACAATCTTGAGATCAGGGTTCCCACGGTCCCCCAGCTGAGCCAGCCAGGTGCCCCAAAGCTCTTTTCAGTATTAAGGAAATGACTTCATATTCTCTGATGCAAGCTGCAATATCCTTCCCACTCCCACCCCCACTTCCTGTTTGTTGTACTTTTACCTTGTTTGTAACGTTTTCTCCCTGTGCGTCTATTTGGATTTTTAGTAAACTGGACTCAGCTTTTTCTTCTGCAGACTTTGTGTTTAATTATTTTTCTTAGAAAGACCTTACCTATTCTCAAAGTACTATTTTTATGAGGTCCCCATGTATTTTTTTCCCTCGTACTTTTATGAGTTTATTTCTCACGTGTAAAACTTTGGCCCCTCAGGAATTTATACTGAGGTAAGGTGTGAGGTAGGGATCCCACTTATTCTCCCGGTTGTCTCCACAGCATTCACTGTATCAGCCATCCTTTAGATGTGCGATTTGGGAGCTGACTAGGGCCGTTCCATCTGCAAGGAGGGTAGCTGTAGGGTGTGGAGGGAAGCTAGAGTTGTCACAACATTTTCATGTTTATTACTAAAATCGTGATTTAAGAAATCAGACCCCAATTCAGTCTCTAGGATTATATCACCACCAAGCCACACCCACGGAACACGATTTTTTTCTTTGCGGGGCCGGGGGGAGGATCAGTTGTTCTCTGATTGTGGGATGTTGTAAACATTCCCCCCAAAATGATGTTTGTTTGTTTGTTTGTTTTTTCCTCCCAAAGTGACGTGAACACAATGCAAGTCTATTGCAAAATGATATGACCAGTCTGGCAACCTGGTGGGATTTCATGTGGTGAGAAGTGGCTGTGGGCAGGGACCAAAACACAGGTGAGTTTTTGACCGAGGAGGGATGGGTGGTGGGCCCAACGAATAATTAAACACGGAGAAAGTGCCCATTGGTTGAGGCAGGACAGGCTGCTCCGGGGAGAGTGACTCAAACATTAGATGGGTCAGATGCAGACCCATGTCTGGTTTCCTGAGGCCGCCATAACGGAGTTCCATGTCCAATATCAAGGGGTCCACAGGGCCGTGCCCCCTCCGACAGCTCCAAGGAAGGCTCTTTCCTGCCTCGTCTGGCTTTCATGGCTGCCTGAAATCCTTGGCATTGCTTGTCTTGTAGACATGTCATTCCAGTGGCTGCATGTGACTGTTTCCCTCCTCTGCATGTCTCTCTGTCCAAACTTCTCCTATGAGGTCCTCGGATTAGGGGCCCACTCAATTCCAGGATGACTTCACCTTAATTTGATTGTATCTACAAAGATACTATTTCCAAATAAAGGTCACATTCCCAGGGTGTCTGGGTGGTTCCATCATTAAGCATCTGCCTTTGGCTCAGGTGGTCAAGTCATGATCCCGGAACCCTGGGAAGAACATCTCCCCTCCCACCCCCACTGCTCAGTGGGAGGCCTGCCCCTCCCTCTCCCTCTCCCACTCCCCCTGCTTGTGTTCTCTCTCTTGCTGTCTCTCTCTCTCTGTCAAAAAAATAAATAAAATCTTTTTTTAAAAAAGTCACATTCCCAGATACTGGGAGTTAGGACTTCAACATATCTTTCTGGGGGACACAATTCAATCCAAGCATTTTTGTTGTGTTTTGCTTGCTCTCTCGCTCTCTCTCTCTATTTTCTCCCCCAATGACTCCAGAATCCTACTGCAGTATTAAATGTAAATTATGAAATACAATTTGGTGGGGGGGGGGGGAATGTCCTTCCAAAAAACCCCCAATGAATTAATTTCTTTTTTTGTTTGAAGAATTAGCCTGTAGTTTCAACTGAAGCTCACATCTTGTTTACTCTAAAGTAGAATGAATTCCTTGTCATAATTTGTACTCTGTTTTCAAAAGACACAGTTCCTTCCAATCAACCCTTTTGTTTCTCGCTTTGGCCTTTTGGTGCCAGTGTTCACTGGAGGGGCTTTTCTCTGGGACCAGTGAGCCAAAGCTGGTGAAGAGGCCCATTGGTAATTCTAGGCCAATGGGCTGGGTGTGTGATGGGGGACGCTGGGTGGGCAGGAGATGTTCAGAACATGGGTAGGAGGTCACGGTGATCTTCCCAAAGACAGAATGTCCTTCGGCTGAGGGGACAGGTAGGCAGACATGCAGGGGGCAGGGAAGTGGGGAGGGGGGTGTCCCTTGTCCAATGTGACCTGAGAGGGGGCAGCCTGAGAGAATCATGGGTAGGTCTGGACTGTGCCTCGCATGATATCCCTCTCTGGCTGGCTGGCCAGGGTGTTCCTGAGTGGGGGGCATGGGGCAACAGCAGGCTTGGTGGGACAGTGCCCGGTTGCAGGGGAGAAGTCCTAATGTCCAAGAGAGGGATGCATTGGAGGCTCGCTCTGTCTCTCTGAGCTGGAGAGGTGTGGTCCCTGGTGTCCACCGCAGGCAGAGCCGTGGGAGGGCAGGACACCCGTGGGTGACAGTCCCCAGGGGTGAGGGCAAGAGGGGGCTATGGAGAAAGGTTAGGCCTAACTGCAAGGGGCTACTGGCCGGGGCTTGTCCTGCCTGTCGTCCGGGGCTGGTGGAATGGGTTGCCCTCTGCACCCAGGCAGCAGAGGCCATTGGGCAGATTTGCTGGAACTTGGCCTCTAGACCCTCCTGGGTCAAGAACAGCACGGAGACAGCCGGAGAGGAGGCGTGGGAGGGGAAAACATCATTTATTGACCATTTCCCAAAGGCAGGGCATGTCCTCGGCTTCTTGCCTATTTAAAGTAAAAACAGCCGCAAAAAACTGTCCCGGGATGCTTCAGTGTCAGACGTTATTTTAAATGACTCATCTGACCCTTTCGTGGCCCTGCGAGGTGGGCACCCTTATCTTCTTCCACAGGCGAGGAAACTGAGGCACAGAGACTTTGGGTACTGGCCCCCCGTCACACAGCATGTGAGCACTGGAGCCCAGCGAGTCACGGGTGTCTCTGCAAAGCTAGCCGCCCTGCGTGAAGCCTGCCAGGGATCTGTTCTGGGGAAGAGTGGGAGCAGGAGACCCCCGGCGATGAATCTCCCAGGGCTCGCCGGAATGCTGGGGGCGGGGCTGACCTGACTCCACCTCCCCGGAACTTGCCCGGTCCTCCACCTCCCCTTCTGGACCTGCTACGGGCTTGCGCGGGGGCGGGGCCGCTCAGAGTCTTCGGGAAATGAGAGGAGGGGCGAGGGAACTGGGAGAAGGACCGGCAAAACCCGGGTAGGGGGCTGGAGACGTGGGGGCTGCTGGGAAAGAAGAGGGACAGTGTTCATGCTCTGAATCTTTGGGGTCCCTGTCTTGTCCTTCCCCAAGGGGCGGACTTGGGGGGGGCACAACCTTCTAGCAGAGATCTGGGGTTTCTCAGTTCTCCCCAGCTGAGGAATCCCTTGGGTGGCTCAGAGGGTGTGGGGGCTTTCCCTGGAGGAAAGGACCGGGGTAGGGGGTGGGTGGTGAGCCAGTAAGCTTTTGCATATTACTCAAAGCGTTCTCTTGTATTTTGCAAAACCCACTGTGCTTTGGAGCTGAACCTCAGAGGGCAAGAGTGTGTCATGCCAGCCAAGCAATCCGGCAAAGAGGGAAGCAGGTGCCAAGGCCTGGAGGTTTGAAGGAGCGCATTTGGGGCTGAAGGTTAATTTGATGGTGCAAGGAGTAGTGAAGGTAGGTAGAGGTGAGAGGACAAAGCAGGACCAGCGCCAAGAAAGTCCTTAAAGACTTGGATCTAACCTTGGGGGCCATAGGGAGCCATGGAAGGGTTTAGAGCAGGGAGGGACACAGTGTCACCTGAGTGCCCTAGAGATCCCCTAGCTGCTGTCTGGAGGTGGGCTGGAGAGAGGGGAGAGGTCAGAGAAGTCACCCAGTGCAGAGCTGAACAGGGCAGAGGGGTAGAAGAGGTGGATTTTTAACTTTTAGAACCTTTTACTTAAATAAAGCACACATACAGAAAATACACACAAGTCACAAATGTTGGGTTCATATAGCCCGGACGCAGATCCACGACAGAATATCACCAGCCCCTCAAAGCCCGTGCTGCATCTCCTTCCCTTCACGCCCACCCAAGGTAACCCCTTGACCTTGAATAACATATGATCCCTTTGCCTGTCCTTTGGACTTTGCATAAAGTGAAGCAGGCTGGGCATTCCCTTTATGCCCGGCAGTGTGAGGTTGGATTTGCCCATGTTGTTCCAGGTTGAGGTCCGTGTTCATTGTCACTGTATAGCAGAGTTTCTCAACCACCACTGACATCTGGGGCTGAATAATTCTTTGTTGTGCCACACACGGCAGGAAGTTGAGCAGCATCCCTGGCTTCTACCCACGAGATGATGATGGCACACCTCTCTGAGTCATGACATCAGAAATGTCCCCAGACATGGCCAAATGTCAAAATCACCCCTGTAGAGAATCACTGTGTGTTTTTTTTTAAAGATTTTATTTATTTATTTGACAGGCAGAGATCACAAGCAGGTAGAGAAGCAGGCAGAGAGAAAGGAGGAAGCAGGCTCCCTGCTGAGCAGAGAGCCCGATGTGGGGCTCGATCCCAGGACCCTGGGATCATTACCTGAGCCGAAGGCAGAGGCTTCAACCCACTGAGCCACCCAGGCGCCCCGAGAATCACTGTTTTTTAGGGTTTTTTGTTTGTTTGTTTGAGAATCACTGTTTTATAATATTCCATTTTGTCAAGTTACCACAATCAATTGACCTATCCTTTGGTTGGGCATAGAGGTGGTTGGGCATCCTTTGGTTGGGCATAGAGAGTGGGGTTATCATGCGCAGGAGTGTTATGAACTCAAGTTTGCATTTCTGTTGAGTTTATCCCTACCAATGACAGCACCGGTGTTTAATCGGTTTTGTAGAGTTTTCCAAAGCAGTGTAGAAACAGAGTTGGTGTTGTCTTTCTCACATTAGCCATGCTGGTAGGTGTGGCATGACATGGCGTTTTGGGTTTAATGTGTATCTCCCTGTTGACTCATGATGTCAAGCATATTTATACCTATTGGCCATTTGGAGATTACCTTTTGTGAAGGGCCCATTTTTTTCCTTGGATGTTTCTGCCTTCTTCTTATTGGTTTGTAAGAGCTCTTTATATATGGTGGACATATGCTGGCATAAGGGCTGCCTTCATTTTTGTCCCTCTTGTCCCTCTGGCCCCCTCCATCACACTGATGCCCCCCAGCTGCGTTGGCCATCAGGTCACACTGCACTCTGATGACCCCACCGGCCCATCATTTGGCAGCAACCTGATTTCTCTGGCCACTGCAGGGAGACATACTCAAAAGATACAAGTACCCAGAACAAAATCACTGTACTCCCCATAGGGAAAGGCACTTCCATAATCTGTATCTGCCTTCCTGGAAAGAGAACTGTAAACAACATATAGAGCTATTGTGTGTGTTTTATATGATTTATATAAATAGTATATCACACTGTATTATCAATGCACAACATTTTTTCACTCACCAGTATGTTTTTGAGATACATTTATGTCCAGATAGAGATGAGAGGAGAAACCATTTATTCCTTCTTCACTCCTATATGATATTCCACCACAGGACCATCCTCCTTTTCATTTCTCTACTCCTCCACAGATGCACATTCCAGTAGCTTCCAACTTTTCACTTTTCACAGCACTGCAATAAAGTCCTCATATCTGGCACCTTGGCACCTCTCAGAAGTCTTTTTTTTTTTTTTTTTTAATTCACTATCCACTTTTCCTGCTGCCTCTATAGTGAATGTTCCATTTTGTTGGTCATTTGGAGATGACCTTTTGGGAAGGGCCCATTTTTCCTTTGGGGTTTCTTCCTTTTTTCTTGTTGATTTGCAAAAGCTCTTTATATATGCTGGATGCAAGTCATTTGCCAGATACTTTTACAGCAAGTTATTTTGGAAGAAGTTTTGGGAGGCATTCTGGAGGTGAAGTCAATAGACCTAGGTGGCTAGGTGAAGGAGAGGGAGAGGCAGGAACAGAGAATGCTGCCCCAATCTCTGGGACCGTTGCTGAGGTGGGATCCTAGAAGGAACCACAGGTGAGGCAGGTACTGGTGGATCTGCAGAGTCCACAGAATTTGTCCTGCAGCTCTGCAGATAATACGGGCTATGATGAAGCAGGCCCTTCCCTGTGAGGTCTGGGGTCTGCCGCAGACCTTGGAAATCATGTGAGAGATAGGCAGTCTCGTGCCTTTTCTTTCCTTTTTAAGTTTGTTTGTTTGTTTATTTAAGTATTCTCTATACCCAGTGTGGGGCTTGAACTCACCACCCCAAGATCAAGAGTCACAGCTCCTCTGAGCCTCTAGCTTACAGAAGGCCCAGACATACCAACTCTTGATGTGGAGCATGAAACAGGAAAGGGTCTTGTGGGCCAGCTGCGGATGGCTGAAGATTTGACATATGATTTTCTTTTTTTGTATTAAAAAATTTAAAGAATAATGATCAGAAAGGAAATGTTACTTTCCCCCTTTGTTATGTAGCTCTGTGAATTTTAACCTGTGCAGAGATTCGTGATCAGGACACAGAACATGTTCCATTGCCCCTAAATTCCCTCACTCTGCCCCTTTATAGTCTCCTCCAGCTCCTCCCCACAACCTCAGACCAGTTCTCGGTCACAACAGTTTGGGCTTTTCTAAGACTGTGGTACAAATGGAAATGCATGGTTTATAGCCTTTTGAGGCTGACTCCTTTCATTCAGCATAAGACAAGTGGATTTTATATTTTTTTAAATAGACTTTATTTATTGGGTTCACGGCAAAACTGAGTGGAAAGTACAGGGAATTTCCATATGCTTCCTGCCCCCAGATGCGTAGACTGTCCCCCTAGCAACACAGCATAAGGGTACCTTTCTCACCATCGTCGAAACTGCACACACATCATTACCACCTAAAGTCCACGGTTGACATTGGGGTTCACTCTTGGTGCTGAACATTCTGAGTTTGGACAGATGTCTGATGAATGTATCTGCCATCTTAATATCATGCAGAATGGTTTCATTGCCCTAAAAATCCTCTGTGCTCCATCTGTTCGTGACCCCCTCCTCCCAAGCCCCCACCACCACTGGTGTTTTTACTCCCCGTGCTTCTGCCTTTTCCAAAATGTCACCGAGTTGGAATTCTACAGCGCATGGTCTTCTTGGACCGACTTCTCTCACTTGATCATGTGTTTCTTTTTTATTTTTATTTTTAAGGATTTTTATTTATTTATTTGAAAGAGGGACAGTGAGAGAGAGCATGAGAGGGGGGAAGGTCAGGCCCCGTGGAACTGGGGGCCTGATGCGGGACTCGATCCCGGGACTCTGGGATCATGACCTGAGCGGAAGGCAGTTGCCTAACCAGCTGAGCCACCCAGGTGCCCCCTCCACGTCTTTCTGTGGCTGGGTGGCTCTTTCCTTCTTAGTGCCGAGTAATCTTCCGTTGTGTGCCTTTCGCACGGTTTATCTCTCCAACCCTACTGATGGACATCTTGGTTGCTTCCGAGTTCTGGCAGTTCTGAATAAGACTGTTACTAACATTCGTGTGCAGGTTTCTGTGTGGACACAGCTGTCAACACCTTTGGTAAATACTAAAGAACGCATTTGCTGGATCTTATGGTAAGGATATGTTTAGTTTTGGAACAAACTGCCAGAATGTCTTCCAAAGTGGTCGCACCGTTTCGCAGCAGTGAATGAGAGTCTTGCTGCTCCACAGGCAACAGAATTTTTTTGGTAGAGATTTTTTGTTTTTAAGTGATCCCCACACCCAACGTGGGGCTCGAACTTAGGACCTTGAGATCAAGAATCATGGGCTCTTCTGACTGAGCCAGGCAGGCACCCCGCCAACAGGATTTTTTTAAAAGACTTATTTATTTATTTGACAGAGATTGAGAGAACACAAGCAAGGGGTGTGGCAGACAGAGGGAGAGGGAGAAGCAGACTCCCCACCGAGCAGGGCTCCATCCCAGGACGCTGGGATCATGACCTGAGCCGAAGGCAGCTGCTTAACCCACTGAGCCACCCAGGCGCCCTGCAACAGGATGTTTTAACGACAGAGAGATCCCATCCAAAATACTAGGTTCTAACTACTTGCAACTTTTTATTAAAATATTATGCGAAGGGGCGCCTGGGTGGCGCAGTGGGTTAAAGCCACTGCCTTCGGCTCAGGTCATGATCCCAGGGTCGTGGGATTGAGCCCCGCATCAGGCTCTCTGCTCTGCAGACAGCCTGCTTCCTCCTCTCTCTCTGCCTGCCTCTCTGCCTACTTGTGATCTCTGTCTATCAAATAAATAAATAAAATATTTAAAAAAAATAAAATAAAATAAAAAATATGCAAAAACACTTTGTCTTGTTAAGAAAAATCTTTCCGTGTTGTTAGAAAAACCTTCCCATATTGTTCTTAATTGTTCAAAACATTTTTGATGACTGCATGATAGATTTCATTGTGTTATTTTTTCCTGTCCTTGTTATTATTTATTTACTTATGTCAAAATATTTATTTTATTATTATTTTTTGTATGATTTTTTTTTTTAGATTTTATTTATTTCCTTGACAGAGACACAGCGAGAGAAGGAACACAAGCAGGGGCAGAGGGAGAGGGAGAAGCAGGCTCCCAGCTGAGCAGGGAGCCCGATGCGGGGCTCGATCCCAAGGCTCTGGGATCATGACCTGAGGTGAAGGCAGACGTTCAACGACTGAGCCACCCAGGCGCCCCAAAAATATTCATTTTAGAGAGATAGGGAGTGCGTGAGTGGGCAGAGGTAAAGAGGGAGAGAGAGAATCCCAAGCAGACTGTGTGCTCAGAGCAGAGCTCTCTGTGGGGCTCGATCTCACGACCCTGAGATCAAGCCTGGAACTGAAACCTAGCGTTGGACGCTTAACTGACCGAGCCCCTCTCCCCCTGGTGCCTATTTATTTATTTAGTTAGTTAGTTTTAAAGTAGGCTCCATGTCCAGCATGGAGCCCAACACGGGGCTTGAACTCACAACCCTGAGATGGAGACCTGAGCTGAGATTGAATGTCAGAGGGTTAATGACTGAGCCGCCCAGGCACCCCTGTATTTCTTACTTTTCATTTTAATTCCAGCCTGGCTACCCTTCAGCGTCATCTTGGTTTGAGGTGTGCACCGTCACGTTACTGTACTCTAGCTGGCTTAACTGTGTACCTCGGGCTCTGTGCTACCCGAGCCTTGAAATAATCCTGCCACCAGTATTGTTGTGGGTAAATATTTGCCTGCTTCTCATATATCTGCAGAGTAAACTCTCAGAAGTGGAAATACTGGCTTGAAAGAGGCAAACATTTGATGATTCTTGGGACACGTTGCCAAGTGCTCTCCAGAAGGCTGCAATTTATGCTGAAAACAGCAAGCCAAAGTGAGATTCTGTAAATAAAAAAAAAAAAAGCTGCTATTGAAATAGACAACGAGATGTCTCCTTTTCCTCCCAGCAACGAGTATCTGGGAGAATTCGGGCGTTGCGTGTGTTCTGCTCATGTGCCTGTTTCACCACGGTATTTATGCTTTCTCTGTTCCTGGTCTTTTCCATCTCCTGGCTAGAATATTAATATGAATCGATTCAGGTAAAGCTCTTTAAGTTTTAAAGAGAGAAAACCCAGTCCCTTCCTCTCCCATCTCTCCCACTGCTCGTAAGCTTAGAATGAGCTCTGAGATCTCAGAGTTTCAAAATCCATTTACTCTTATTCCCTTCTATTTTCTTCTAGTTACGCGGAAGTGTGTCGTTCGATTTTTAGGTATTTAATTCTTGAGGCCACCTCGTGCTTATCGCTGATTGTTGCATAACTAATGGCCCCAAAACGTAGTGGCTGAATATAGCAGCAAACATTTATTTCCTTCCCAATTTTCTGCGGATCGGGAATTTGGGAGGAGTCTCTCAGGGTGTCAGAGCCAGATGTCACTCCAGACTGCACTCACTTTGCAGGTGACACACTCACAGGGCTGGCAAAGTTGGTGCTGGTTGTTGATGGGGAGGTCTCAGCCCCTCATCACCTGGGCTCTGCTGCTGTGCTCCCGAAAGACCAGTCTGAAAGACCAGAGGTGGTTAAAATACAAGCAGTCCGAAAGACCAGAGGTGGTTAAAATAGCACCTATGGGTCAAAACTGGTCCATTGCCTGTTTTTATAAACTTCTGTTGGCATAGCAGCACGCCCATGTGTTTACATGTTGCCTGTGGGTGCTTTTTTTTTTTTTCAAGAACAATTTTAGCAGATCGAATCGTTGTGACAAAGATCACATGGCTCATGACACATAAAATATTTACTATCTAGCCCCTCACGGGAAAATTTGCCTGGCCCTGCTGATGACCAAGACAGAAACTGCAACGACTTTTATGACCTAGCCCCGGAACTCACATACCGTCCTTCTAGAGAATCCTGTTGATCACACAGGGCACCCCACCTCTGATTTAAGGTGAGAGGGACTCCAGTATCAGGAGGTGACATTCGATCACAGGGGGCCATCTTGGAAGCTGACCACTCCATGCCTGGAATTCGTTTGAGGGTATTTTTTCAAAGATGTTTGGTTGCTTGCCTATTTATTTTCTCTTTTTTGTTACTAAAGGATATTGATTTTGTCCAGGACAGCAGTCTGCTCAGTTTAAAACACGAGTCCCCAGATTCCCTTATAGCTAGAGGGGGCCACGTGACCTGTTTATGGCCAGTGAGATGCACAGGGACATGGATGCTAGGACTTCTGGAAAGCTCTTGTTTTTGATTAGAAGGGAAAACCAACCAACCTACCTTTCTTCCTTCCTTCCTTCCTTTCTTTCTTTCTCTCTCTCTCTCTTTCTTGGTCATGCATAGCCACATGCAATTCGAGTGGTTCTGATGCAGTATGAGACCAGGATTTTATTTATTTTTTTGTCTCCCAAATACTTAACTGCAAAATCACACACACAGACACACACACACACACCTGCATGCATCATGCAAGATTTTGGTCCGTGAATTCGGTCTCCAATCTTATTGTTAAAGCAACATTGTTTTCATGGTTCCTGCTGTATGTTGTGTTTTCATATTGGGTAAGGCTTCTTTCCTCCTTTCATTTTGCTTTGATTATTTTTACCTCTTTATCCTTCTTGGGACTTATTTATTTATTTATTAAAAGACTTTATTTATTTATTTGAGAGAGAGAGCGCGCACAAGCTGGGGGGAGGGGCTGAGGGAGAGAGAGAGGCAGACTCTCCTTTGAGCAGAGAGCCCAATGCAGGGCTCGATCCCAGGACCTTGAGATCACCACCCAAGCCAAAGGCAGACGCCCAACTGACTGAGTCACTGAGTCCCAGGTGCCCTGGGAATTTTTTTTTTTAAGATTTTACTTTTAAGTAATTTTTTTTTAGTTTTTAAAATTTTTAAATTTAATTTTTTAAAGTAATTTCTATAGCCAAAGTTGGGGTTTGAACTCACAACCCCGAGATTGAGAGTTATGTGCTCTCCCGACTGAGCCAGCCAGGAACCCCTCCTGCTTGGGAACATTTGAGCTGATCTGTCAAGGCCCCCACCAATTTCCCACAGTATTTTAATTCAGGGTCTGGTATTTATTTATTTATTATTATTATTTTTTAAAGATTTTATTTATTTATTTGACAGAGAGAGGCCACAAGTAGGCAGAGAGGCAGGCAGAGAGAGAGAGGGAAGCAGGCTCCCTGACGAGCAGAGAGCCCGATGCGGGACTCGATCCCAGGACCCTGAGATCATGACCTGAGCTGAAGGCAGCAGCTTAACCCACTGAGCCACCCAGGCGCCCAGGGTCTGGTATTTAAGGACAGCTGCTCAGGTCTGGTGCAGGTCAACTGTCGCTTTGTCTCGCTGGTTTCATTTTCTAGACCGTTTATGGGGTCCGCACTGGATCATGCCGGATGTGGTTCTAAGGGTTACCCACCACTATCTGGTTCAAATTACACAATTTCTGCACTGGGAGTAGGTACAATTATTTCTTCCATTTCACAGCTGAGAACACAAAAGCCCCCAAGCTGCCCAGTGTCATGAGGCAATAACTTAAACACCCAACTCTGAAGACTGTTGGAGCTCCCGCACGGTCCTGCCTCTTCGTCGTGGCGCTGCTGTCCCCAGAGACGACCCAAGGGGTGGCAGACGTCTTGAGCCAGTCATGGGAGGCTGCTGAACGCCCAGAGAGAATAATTTCTGTGAACCCCCCGTCCGGGTGGTTCTGGCTTCCCGGAGGGAAACAGAGGCAGCTCTGGGAGGGGCCAACACTCCCGGCTTAGCCACAGAACGAAATGCAGAATTTTTGTTCCCCCGGAACTTTTTCCCACAGCGTGTATGACGGAGGGCTGTCTGCCACCGCTATCCTCTCGAGCTGGCTGAGTCTCGATCATTCCACCAGTCCATCCATCAGTGGGAGCTTCCGGAGGACTCGGGATTCCCCGAGGATGAGACTGTTGGCAGCTTGGCTGACTGTCCATCGGGTCCGGGTCTACGCCCAGCTGTGGCACCATGTAGCTTTCAGTCACCTGGGTGGCTTTGCAGGGCTGGCTCGTCCTTTAGGCACTGGCCCAGGGCCCAGGATACGTTTAGGGACTCATGAAAATGTTTTAAACTTTATTTTTTTTTAAGATCATAAGAAGAAAGGTGCTTAGACAATAATGAATACATAATCATGAATCTGGCCTGGATTGCATTAATTTTTATACCCACGCAGTTCTCATTATAAATGAAGGAAGGGACCCCTGGGTAAAAGTGTTTATGGCCCACGAAAGTCATTCTGAGACCCTGGTGCTCTCCTCCCAGGAGAGCCTCAGCCCCACCTGTCTCCTTACCCTGTTAGCGGTTGGGTCTTATCCCGCCCCTGCTCGAAATCATCATGCAGCTTCCCAGCACACTCAGAGGGACCACAGCTGACAAGGCCCCCATCACCTCCCTCTGTTTCTCGCTCCTTTGCTCTCTCTACTCCAACAGCACTGGCTGCCTTGTTATTCCTTAGACACCCAACATCATTCCTACCTCCGGGCCTTTGCACTTGCTCTTCCCTCTGTCTGGAGCCCTGTTTCCTCATTCTTATCATAGTTCACTCTTTCTCATCCATCAGGTCTCAGCTCAAATGTCACCTCCTCTAAGAGGTCCTCCTTGATGCCCCCGCCTAAAACAGCCCACTCAGTCCCATAGCTCTGCTTTCATGCCCCCATATCCCTGGCTAAAATTCACTTGCTTCTCTGTTTGATAGCCGTCTCTCCTGGTTCTAGAGAATATGATAAAAAAAATATTATCTCTCACAATTTGGGGGGTTGGGTGGGTGTAGCTGGGTGGTTCTTGTTTACGGTTTCTGACAATTGGGCTGGGACTGGAGTAATTTCCAGACTTCCTGGCTCACCTCGGTGGCTATGGATGCTGGCCACCGGCTGGGAGCTCAGCTGGGGCTGTCCACAGCACCTATCTGGGCCCCTCCCCCCGGCTTGGGCTTCCTCACATCATGGCAGCTGGTTCTAAGAGGGAGCGCCCCAAGAGGGACCCAGGTAGGAGCTGCATCACCATTTATGACCCAGTCATGGGGTATAATGTCATTTCCACCACACTCTACTGGCTAAGGTAGATGCAGAGTTCTGCCCAGCTTCAAGAGGGGGAGACCTAGGGGCGCCCGGGTGGCTCAGTGGGTTAAAGCCTCTGCCTTCGGCTCAGGTCATGATCTCAGGGTCCTGGGATCGAGCTCCCCATCGGGCTCTCTGCTCGGCGGGGAGCCTGCTTCCCCCTCTCTCTCTGCCCGCCTCTCTGCCTACTTGTGATCTCTCTCTCTCTGTCAGATAAATAAATAAAATCTTTAAAAAAAAGAGGGGGAGACCTAGATCCCCAGCTCTTGTCCAGGGGTGTCAAGTTCATGCTGAAGATGAGCAAGTCATATGGTCAAGATTGTTACAGCTCTTCTTGGAGAATACAGTCGGCCCCATCCCCCACGGGAATACCACGTGCAGGAGGGCTTGGATGGTGTACTTCGGTGTCCTCAGCGCCTAGAAAGTGTCTCCCTCACAGTAGGTGCTTGGCACACCACGTGCTTCTACTAAAACATCCCAACACATTCCTGAAAAATCGTGTGTTCTGAAAACTCCCATTTCAAAACTAATGGGATATTATTTATATGTTTATATAATATATAAATAATACACTACTAACATTAGAGCAGGATATTCATTACAATATATATTAAATATAAGTTAAATATTATATTTAATAACAATAATTGGGGGGGATGGGGTTGAGGGAAGAACATTACAACTCATGGCACTTTGTACCCAGAGCACTAAGAAAACCAGCTGGTGTCCTGGTCAAACCCTTACCCCATGTAATGCTCCCCTGGCATCCGTGTCAGTCCTTCTCCAGGCTCAACACCCAGTGCCTGCCTGCCTCCTCCTTTGTGGTGATGGCATTTGCTTCTAAGGCCACTTTTAACCCAGTTTAAATCCGATCTGGCCTGTGGATATCTTTATTCATTTGTTGTTTCAAAGTAGGACAAAATGTCTGCAATGTCTTCACCTTGAAAGTTCCCCAGGCAAGAGAGGAGAAGGTGTTAAAGTTACTGAAGCCCTAAGTGAGCCATGGAACCAAGCCACAGAACACAGCTGTGAAATGCAGCCATGAACTCCACACAAAACCCAGCCAGGTGGGGTGCCTGGGTGGCTCAGTAGCTTAAACCTCTGCCTTCGGCTCAGGTCATGATCCCAGGGTCCTGGGACCCACATCGGGCTCTCTGCTCAGTGGGGAGCCTGCTTCCCCCACCCTCTCTGCCTGCTTCTCTGCCTACTTGTGGTCTCTCTTTCTCTCTGTTAAATAAATAAATAAAATCTTAAAAAAAAAAAAAACAAAAAAAGGGACACCTGGGTGGCTCAGTTGGTTAAGCAGCTGCCTTCGGCTCAGGTCATGATCCCAGCGTCCTGGGATCGAGTCCCACATCGGGATCCTTGCTTGGCAGGGAGCCTGCTTCTCCCTCTGCCTCTGCCTGCCACTCTGTCTGCCTGTGCTTGCTCTCTCTCTCTTTCTAACAAATAAATAAATAAAATCTTAAAAAAAAAAAAAAAACCAGCCATGAAACTTGGCCACAGAACACAACACAAAACCCAGTCATGGAACACAGCCATGGAACCCAACATGAAACCCAGCTATGGAACCCAACACAACACCCAGCTACAGAATCCAGCCAGGGAACCCAATCGTGAAATCCAGCCATGGAACGCAACCATGAAATCCAAAGCAAAACCCAGCCGTGAAACCCAGCCATAGAACCCAACATGAAAGCCAGTCATGAAACCCAACACAAAAACCCAGCCACTGAATCCAGTCATGGAACCCAACCATGGAACCCAACACAAAACTCAGCCATAGAACTCAACACAGATTCAACCCCAGAATCCAGCCATGGATTTCAGCCACAAAACTGAGCCACAGAACCCAACAGAAAACTCAGCCACAGAATCCAGCCACTACTTGCCCGGTAGGAGGGAATTTTTTTTTTATAGCTCTTCAGATATTTTTCTTTTTAATAATAATTCTTTTTAAATAATAATTTAATAATTTTTTAAATCAGATTTTTCATATGTTGTTCAGACCTCTCTTTAATTGTGAAAAACTGCTAGGAGAAGAACGCATGTGAGCCAACACTTCTTGGTTATCTTCACCCCTTCACTCTCTCCATCGATTCTAAGTGTCGATTCGAGTTTATAAAAACAACACGCACTGAAGGAGAACCAACCGTTGGTGTTGAGCTGGCCGGTAGGGACCTTGGGTGCCCAGGTGGAACTGCAGGACCTCCTTCCCACCTCTCAGAGGCAGCCAAGTGTGCGCTTAGGAGAGAGGTGTCGGCAGTGCTGCGGCTTCCCAGCTGGGGCGCTCAAGCACGTTGGGCCCTGTTTCCATTAAAGGGGGCCCCAAGACCAGCTTCACACGCGAGATCTATATGCCTGCTTAGAGAGAAGCCAGCCACCCGGAGGGCCCTGCACCAGGTCTGATGCTTTCCTTTGTCGTCCGGAGAGCCCCCCCCATAAGGTGTGCAATGTGTCGATTTGATACATTGCGAAATGTTTACGAGCGTAACAACCTTAGCTACCACTCCCATTGTGACACAGACTTACGCACCGTTCCTTGTTCCTTTCCCTGCGGTGTGGCAGCAACATCTCAAGTGTATGATACAGTGTTGCTAGCTCTAATCATAAGGCTGGACCTTAGATCCCCAAGCTTTTAAAATAATAACTAGAAGTTTCTATCCTTTGACCAATATCTCACCATTTCCCCCACCCCCAGTCTCTGGTTAACCACCAGTCTTCCTCTGTTTTGTTTTTGTTTTTGTCCTGACTTTGTAAAGACTCCATATATAATGGAGATCATACAATCTCCTTGTCTTTATCTGACTTTTTCCTCTTAGCATAATGCCTCCATCTGGAGATTCTTTTTTTCTTTTTCTAAGATGTATTTATTTGACAAAGAGTGACACAGCCGAGAGAGGGGACACAAGCAGGGGGAGTGAGAGAGAGAAGCAGGCTTCCCGCTGAGCAGGGAGCCCGATGCGGGGCTCGATCCCATGACCCCGGGATCATGACTTGAGCTGAAGGCAGACGGTTAATGACTGAGCCGCCCAGGTGCCCCAAGAGAGAGAATCTTAAGCACGCTCCACTTACAGTGTAGAGCCCAGTGCAGGGCTGCGTATCATAACCCTGAGATCATGACCTGAGTCAGAATCAGAGACCAGAGGGGGATGTGGGGCCCCCAGGCTGGACCTTACCAGGGTTCGTGGGAGTTCAGACGTAGTAGTCGATGATCACCGTAGGACTGGTTGCAATGCGTCTAAGCTCCCCCGGGGGAAGGGGCAGGAAGCCCCCAGCTCTAACACAGGGTGCCTTTGGGGCACCTGGCTGCATCAGTCTGCAGAGCACGTGACTCTCGATCTTGTGGTCAGTGAGGTCGAGCCCCACATTGGGCGTGAAGATTACTTCATAAAAATAAGTAAATAACCCAGGGTGGCTTTGTTTAGGTGGCAAAAAGCTGTACTTCCCGAAAGGCAGGAGCACACAGGGGTCACAGGTGTGGGCTGTGGGGTCTCTGTGGGGTCTCAGGCTGCCTTGAGTGGGTTATTCAACCTCTTTGAGCCTCAGAGTTTGCTTTTGTGCGGAGTCGGGGTGACAGTGGTACCCGCCATTGTGTGGGGGCTGCCTGGGAACTGGATAATGTATGTAAAGAGAAAGGCAGTGCCTGGCACAGGAAAACCATATTCTGACTCTTAACATCCCCCACTCGTATGTCACCTCAAATCCCTACGGGGTCCCGGGGGTGCAGATTTCCATTTCCATTTTCCAGATGGGAGATCAGAGCCCAGAGAGCTTGAACCCAAGAGGCTAGAGCTGTGGATCAGACACTGATAGAGCAGAGACTTCATCCAGCCTGTGCACCTCTCCAGACTCAGGGACACTCTCTTCACCCCAGTTAAAGCTCCAGAAACCAGAGGGAAACCAGGCATCCGGTCTATGAGTGGTGTAAGCGGAGTAGAGTTCACGCGAGCAAGTCCCATCCGTGGCTGGGCCCCCTCATTCCAGCCAGAATTCTTTGCTCTTTTTCTGGGTTCTGGGACGATGGTTCCTTGTGTCCCGCACTGGCACATCGATGACTCCAGTAGGACCACAGCTGCTTTCCAGTCCTGGTGGATCGCATCCTTCCTGCCTGGGGTCACCCACAGTCTCCAGCAAGGGGCTGGGCTCCCGGCCAGCTTGTCTGCGGCTTGTAGTTGTTACTTTCTCTCCCCAGGATGATATTTGTACGGGGCTGCAGGCTTCACTCCCTGGAGCCCCCGCTTGGCCCATTTGGAGTTGGATGTTTCTGGAAGGCAACGGACCACGCGTATCCAAAAGTTTAATAAATGGCCTTTCACCCAGAAATTCTACTTTTAGGTCTTGATTCTAAGACAAAATCAAGTTAAATTAAAAATTAAAGACTTAGAGTTTTAGCAACATAAATAATATTTAGAATATACAGTATTATATAACATATATGTATACTACCTACATATAACATATGTATATATTTATATACAGATAACATATTTATATATTCTATATAAACATAGAACATATATGTAATGTAGTTAAATAACTATATATAATTATATATAATAATATGTATGCAATATAGTTATATATAAAATATAGTTATATCTATTATAACAATAGTAATAAATCAGAAAGCACCTAAGTATCCGATAATAGAATATTGGTTAAGTATATAATGCTATGGTCAAGTAGTAGAGCACTATATGATCACTAAAAAAAAAAAAGATGGCTACATATGTATTTATTGACACAGGAAACGGTCTATTATCATGAAACAAAAAATGGAGTTAGAAAAGGAACCAGAGGGGCGCCTGGGTGGCTCAGTGGGTTAAAGCCTCTGCCTTCGGCTCAGGTCATGATCCCAGGGTCCTGGGATCGAGTCCCACATCGGGCTCTCTGCTTCGGTGGGGAGCCTGCTTTCTCCTCTCTCTCTGCCTGCCTCTCTGCCTACGTGTGTGATCTCTGTCTGTCAAATAAATAAATAAATAATCTTAAAAAAAAAAAAAAAGAAAGAAAAGGAACCAGATACAGATAAGGCTAGTTAATGAGAGATGGGAACTATGGGAGGAAAAATTTTAAGGCACATGCAGGTTAAATCCAGGTATTCCAATAGAGAAGTTTCCAGAAGGAACTAGAGTGGTCAGTAGAGAAGGTCCCAGAAGGAAGCAGGATGGGCAAGCTCCCAGTGGCAGGAATGACCTGCTTTGCTCAGCGCTGTCTTGCCGGTGCCTCCGATGGTGCTGGTCGGTGAGGAGGCGTCCAGTGAAGAACTAGGTGAAGAACTAAGTGAGGAGAAGAACTAGGATTTGAAGAAATGGCAGGGAGGAAGTTGATTCTCTGGTGAAATTAGCTTCCGCCTGAGAGGTAACCGGGTGTGAGGAGGGAGGTAGCGGGCATGCCATGTTGAGAACAAGGGATGCGGGGTGCGGGGGTGTCTGGGTGGCTCAGTCACTTAAGGGTCTGACTCTTAGTTTTGGCTCAGGTGATGATCTCAGGGTCATGAGATTTAGCCCTACGTAGGGCTACACACTCAGCAGGAAGTCAGCTTGAGGTTCTCTCTCCCTCTGCCCCTCCCCCCCCATAAATAAATAAATCTTAAAAAACAAAACAAAACAAGGGATGGGGTGAAATTTCTGTATTGGAGATCTCCAACCCCTTCCCTGCTGGGTCCCAAGAAAGCCAAGGGTGCTGCCTCCGCCCCCACCCCAGGAGACTGAGAGTCCTCTCTGGAGAAACCTAATGGTCCCAGAGAAAATCTCTCTAGGGACTGACCCATGAAGAGGAGGGGCTCAGCTTCAGTGAAACCCCCCCCACCACCAATATGAACCCCCGCTGCCATCACTGTCAGCCCCTGTGCCTCGCATCCAATATAACATTTGGAGACACCATCCAAACGAAAGGCAGAAACCAGAATAAACATCGGACAAACAAACAAACAAATTCAGGGGGAAAGAATGCAAAAAGTGAAAGAAAAGGCAACAGAACCCCACCATGATTATCTTCAGAAAGAGCAGCAGATGTGCTGATTAGATCAAGAGCATGAGAACAGAATGCTCTTTTTTAAAATAAAAAAAAGAAACAGTCAAGTTCACAGAACGATATACATCTGGCAGAATCAGGAACAAAGAAAAAGATACACCCAAATTCTCTACAAAGGGTGGGATTCTCCAATGGAAGAGATAAAGCGAATGAACAGAGGGAGAAAGCCATGACCCCTGCCCCCACACCCTGGCCACCCTCCCTTCTCCAAACCTGCCCTGCAGTGTCTTCAATGACACAGGAAGCCAAGAGGAGAACTTGTGCACTATTTAGAAAACAGTCAAAGGAACTTTTTTCTTCTTAAAGATTTTATTTTTAGGTAATCATTATACCCGATGTGGGGCTCAAACTCACAACCCAGAGATCAAGAGTCGTGTGCTCTTCTAACTGAGCCAGACTGGCGGGCCTGAAGAGAACATTTTATATAGGAAATCCCTGGGACACCTGGGTGGCTCAGTTGGTTAAGCCTCTGCTTTCCGATCAGGTCATGATCCCAGGGTTCTGGGATCGAGTCCTGCATTGGGCTCCTTGCTCAGCGGGGAGCCTGCTTCTCCCTCTGCCTGCTGCTACCCCTGCTTGTGGTCTCTCTCTCTGACCAGTAAATAAATAAATCTTAAAAAAAAAAAGAAAAGAAAGAAATCCCTGAAACTGATAAAACTAGTCTTGGAGAAATATCCAGAGCCTTAATTACCCCATTATTAAAGAAAGTGACCACGAGGGAAATACAGGCCTGGCTTCAAAAATCAGACAAAGAACAAAAACAAACGTAGGAAGGAAATGTAGGCAATATAGGAAGATGGAATGGATTAGAGATGAAAAAAACCTAAATGAATCAAATAGAGAAAAAAAAGGTGAACCCATAACTAAGAAAGTAGATTCTTTGAGGACACCCATGAACAGATAACCTCTTACCACCGTGGTTAATTTTAAAAACTCAGAGCAGAAAAGTAAACAAGATGAGGAGATAAGGTCTCAGTCTCCGTGTAAATGTGAAATAAGAGATCTCTCCATGCAGGTCCAGGCAACATTCTGAAAAAGCTAGAGGAAGTGAACAATTTCTTTTTTTTTTTTTAAGATTTTATTTATTTATTTGACAGACAGAGATCACAAGTAGGCAGAGAGGCAGGCAGAGAGAGGGGGAAGCAGGCTCTCAGCTAAGCAGGGAGCCCAATTCGGGGCTCGATCCCAGGACCCTGGGATCATGACCTGAGCCGGAGACAGAGGCTTTAACCCACTGAGCCACCCAGGTGCCCCAGAAATGAACAATTTCTGAGACAAATGCACATTTTGATCACTGACCCAAGGGGAAGATCTGATGAGGTCAGTTGTGCTATGGGAGAATACAGAAAACTCTTACGATGCATCTGTAACTTCATTTTATGAATTCCATTTCATGACCTCAATTCCAAAGCTTAACAATGACAGGACAGAAGAATACAGAACACTTTATAACGTAGAAAAATTCTAGGGGCACCTGAGTGGCTCAGTTGGTTGAGCGTCTGCCTTTAGTCGGGTCACCAGGGTCTGGGGATCGAGCCCTGCATAGGGGCCCTTCTCCTGGGGAGTCTGCTTCTCCCTCTCCCTCTGCCCCACCCACTGCTCATGCTTGCTCTCTCTCTCTCAAATAAAATAAAATAAAATCTTTAGAAGAAAGAAGAAGAAAAAGGACATAAATCCAGGAATATATCCCAGCATATATGAAAATCTATATGTGAGAAAAGTGGTATTTTAATTCTCAGGGAATAGGGTGAGTTATCTTATTTTATTTTATTTTTAGGGTGATTTATTTTAAAAATGGTGTTGGCCCAATTCTGAACATCTACCTGCAAAAAACAAGTAGACCCTTAGTAAAGCCTTTGTTTATTGTTGAAACAATAAGCAAAAATATAGGCCAGATAGGTGCAATACTCAAATACAATAGGATAAAAGTCCTTCTGGGAAATCTAAGTGACTATATATACAATCTGAGGACAAAAGAGAGTTTCCTTAGGAGCAAAGGGAACTCTGGGTGGTAAAAGATACCACAAAATTTTGAAGCCAGTAAATCAGATGACAAAGAGCACAAAGAGTATAAATTGAGAAAAAGACGATTCAAATTAAAAAAAAAAAAAAAGACAAAACGTGAATAAGCAGTGTACAGAGAAATGAATCCAAGTCACTCAAAATCATGAAAAAGTGCTCAGCGGGGCTGGGAGTCAGAAAACGCATATTGAGGTAACCATGAGATACTGCTCTCTCAAACTGGGCAAACTTTTAAAAGTGCAAACCCTTATTGCTGGTGAAGCTGTGGGGAAAAGTGCACACATACATGGTTGCTGGGAATTTGAATTCTTCACCCCGACAATATCAATTTTGGATACTAATTCTTCCCATTTATAACTTGTCAAGGGCAACTTCTGCAGAGCAAATTGATTTTTCTTTTAGATTTTATTTTTAAGTACCCTCTACACCCTGTGTGGAGCTCAAACCCATGACCCCAAAATCAAGAGTTGTTTGTTCCAGGCACCCAGGTGGCACAGTCACTTAAGCAGCTGACTCTTAGTTTCAGCTCAGGTAGGAATCTCAGGGTCCTGATCTCAAGGTCAGGAGATGGAGCCCCACATCCTGCCCCACACTGGGCTCCACACTGAGCACAGAGTCTGCTTACATTTCTCTCTCCCTCTGCCCCTCCCCCACCCCAAGCTTGCTCTCTCAATCTCAAATAAATAAATTAAATCTTTTTTTAAAGATTTTATTTATTTATTTGGCAGACAGAGATCACAAGTAGGCAGAGAAGCAGGCAGAGAGAGGGGGGGAAGCAGGCTCCCCGCTGAGCCAAAAGCCCAGTGCAGGGCTCGATCCCAGGACCCTGGGATCACAACCTGAGCTGAAGGCAGAGGCTTTAACCCACTGAGCCACCCAGGTGCCCCAATAAATAAATCTTAAAAAAAAAGAGTTGTATGCTCTACTGACTGAGCCAGCAGGCATCCCCCTCCCCACCCAAAATTTTAATTTTTTTTTGCGAAATTTTAATTTTATTGAAGCTCAACATTTTTTTTTAACTTTAATGGACTATTCGTTTAATGTTGTATCTAAAAACCTATTGCCAAACCCAAGATCCCCTAGATTTCTTTCCCATGTTTCCTTCTCGAAGTTTTATAGATTTTCATTTTACATCTAAATCTATGATCCCTATGTGTGTGTGTGCTTGTGTGTGTGATAAAATATACATAATAAACAACTTACCATTTTAGCTATTCATAAGTGTATAACTCAGGGGCATCCATAACATTCACAAGGCTGGGCAACCACACCACTCTTTATTTCCAGAACTTTTCATCATCCCAGACAGCAACGGTGCTCCTTAAATAATAACTCTCCACTCCCCTCCCCCTCAGCCCCTGGTAACCCAGATTCCACTTTCTGTCTCTGAACTTGCTAATTCAATGTATTTCATTATGATCCATTTTGGGTTCATTGTTGTGAATGGTGTAAGGTGTGTGTCTAGACTCATTTTTGTGTCTATGGACATCCAATTCTCCCAGCACCCTCTGTTGAAAGGACTGCTTCTATGTCAAAGATCAGTTGACTTTATCTGTGCAGCTCTATTTCTGGGTTTTCTGTTTGGCTTCATTGATCTATTTGTTCTTTTGCCAACACTATAGTCCTTATTACTGAAGCTTTATAGAAAGTCTTGACATTGGTAATGTCAATCCTCCGACTTTGTTCTTTAGTATTGTGTTGGAGTTCTAGGTCTTTTTTTTTTTCTTTAAGATTTTATTTATTTATTTACTTGACAGAAAGAGAGAGCGAGAGAGGGAACACAAGCAGGAGGAGTCGAAAAGGGAGCAGCAGGCTTCCTGCTGAGCAGGGAGCCTGATGTGGGGCTCAATCCTAGGACCCCAGGATCATGATCTGAGCTGAACGCAGATGTTTAACAACTGAGCCACCCAGGCGCCCCTAGTCTAGGTCTTTGCTTTTCTCTATAAACTTTGGAATCCATTTGTTGATACCTAGGGACTGGCAAAGTCTATTCAAATTAAAAACACACAAGCCCTTCACCTAACATCTCACTCCTCGAAATCTTTCCCTTAGAAATAGAATCATTAGCGCATGTAGGCATAGGTATAAAAATATCTATTGCACCGTTTTTTAAAAAAAAGATTTTATTTATATATTTGACAGAGAGAGAGATCACAAGTAGGCAGAGAGGCAGGCAGAGAGGGAGGGGGAAGCAGGCTTCCTGCTGAGCAGAGAGCCCGATGTGGGGCTCTATCCCAGGACCCTGAGATCATGACCTGCACCAAAGGCAGGGGCTTAACGCACTAAATCACCCAGGTGCCCCTGCACCGGTTTTTTGTTTGTTTCTTTTTCTTTTTGATCGTGGAGAGAATAAAACCTGTAAACTGAGTGGAGACCTGTCCATGGGGATGTGGCTGAATAACTTATTTGTTCATCTATGCCATATGGGGAAGACATTAAGAAATTAAAAGGAGTGAATTCGGGAACCTTAGCAGAGGGTCCGGGGAGTTTCCATGGATATCTTGGGAGAAAAGGTGTATCCGGTATGATTACCTATTTATATGACCCCAACTCTGTTTTGGGTCTTGTGAATTTGGATTTTTCCAGTGAGCAAGGGGAAGAGCCTGGTCAGGAACACTGTAGATGGTTAACTTGAAGGATGACCAATAGAAGAGGAAATGAGAGAAAAAGAGGGTAATTTGTCCCCTTACAAGAGCTGAAAATAGTAACTTCTCTCTAAAGCCGGCTCCAGCTGGTAGAAACATAAACACAACCCATGTGTACAGTCTTACAAGAAATTAAAGGGGCATCTGCCTGGCTCAGGTAGAAGAGCATGTGACTTTGATCTCGTGGTGGGGAGTTCAAGCCCCACGTTAGATGCAGAGATTACTAAAAGAATAAATAAATAAACTTAAAAAAATAAAAAGATACTGATGAAACTTTAATAATGTAATTTATTTAACCCAACGTGCCCCCAAAGATCATCATTTCAACATGTCACCAGTATTTTAAAAGGGCTTAGCGAAGCGTGTTACATTCTTTTTCTCTTATGAAGTCTTCGGACTCTGGTGTGTATTTTTATACTTACATTTGGATTCCAACTGGCCACATTTAAAGCGCTCACCCTGTGGCCAGTAGCCACCAACCTGCACAGAAGACCATCTTTGAAGACCATCCATGGGGGCCTCGAGTGCCCCCTAGCGGCAGATTCTATCAAACCACCCTTCTGGACACTCCTCCAACTTTGAGTGGCTCCTGCCTGAAACCATCCATGGCTGCTTGCTGCCTTCAGGTTCTGACCTTGGGCTTCATGCCTTTGTCTAGGATTATTGGGGGAACTCAGTGTGATAATAAACGTTTATCATCTGGCACACAGATGCCTAATAGATGTTGACTGAACTAATGGCATCCTGGAAGTTTGGGGGATGGGGCAGGAAGCTGCAAGGAGAGACTCTGAGAACAGCTGGAGATGAATGGGACCACTGGGAGACAGACTGGCCAGATCCTGGAACCCCGGGGAGATGGGTGCAGATGGCAGGGCTAAGGGTGGGTGCCCAGGTCCCACCTCCCTAGAGGACTAACCCACACCTGGCCCAGTGGTCCCAGGTGTTGCAGAACCCACTTGTGGTTACCTTCTACAAAAAGCCCTTGATGGCTCCCTGCTGACCTTGAAATAGCAAAGATGTCCCCACAGATCACCCCTCCCTCCTCTCTCCCTTGTTCCGTGTGCTCTAGCCATACAAACTCAACCAGGGTCTTTGCTGATGCTGTTCTCTCTTGTTAGGATGCTCTACCCTTCTTCGTTCTCAGTTTAACTCCTTGTCTGGCCAATCTGAGAGTGAGGGTCACGGCCTTAGAGAAGCCTCCCCTGACGCCCACCCCAGCCTAAGAGTGGGCACTGAGCACCTCCCTTCTGTGGCACTTAACTCGACTAGAATGTGAATTCTAGGAATGTGTGCTATGTTTGATGCTGTATCCTCCCCTGGCCCAACCCCAGAGCACCTAGAACAGTGCCTGGTATGCAGTAGGCACTCAATGACCAGCTGAATGAATGTTCTCCAGGCTCTACAGGAGGTCAAGGTCTATTTCTGCTTGCTTTCCTGTCAGCAGTGCCTAGTACACAGTAAGTGATCAATAAGTGTTTGTTGCAGGAAGAAATGTTGATCCCAGGCCTGGGTCACCCATTGCCTGTGTCTTGGGTTGGCATGTGGACACTGCACATTTCCACCTGCTTCATTTCACCTAATTTTTGCAGCAAAATGACCAAAAGAGAGATTTTCTTTCCCATTTTGAAGAGGAGGAACCGAGGTCTGGAGGTCTAGAGGCAGGGCTTGGACACACAGCTCGGACTCTATGTCTTGCTCATTCCCGGACCCTAGTGCTGAATGGAGAAGCTCACTGTGGTAGGCTAAGGAACGCACCCCCACATCCTAATCCCTGGGACCCGTGAATAGGTTACCTAGGACGGAAACACACTTGCCTACGGGATTCAGTTAAGGATCTGGAGAAGGGCGTACATCCTTGATTACCTGGGGGTTCAAGGTCATCACAAGGGTCCTCAGAACCAGGAGGTTGGAAGATTGGAAGGTGCTACATTGCTGGCTTTGAAGATGGCGGAAGCAGCCACAACTCAAGGAGTGCAGGCAGCTTCTAGAAGGTGCAAAATGCAAGGAAAGGGATTGTCCCTTGGAGCCTTCAGAAGGATTGCGTCCCTAAGGACACCTTGGTGCTAGGTGAAACTGTGACCTCCACATTTTTTAAACATCATGATGGAATAGGTAGAACCTGAAATATACCATCTTACCCACTTTTAAAATTCTTACAATTTCCCCCAACTTTATTGAGGAAGAGTTGGCAAAATAATCGTATTTATTTAAAGTGGACCATGTGATGATTTGATGTACATATACGTTGTGGAATGGCTACTCAACACTGGTAGGCAACCATTCCCACCATCCGTCTCCAGAACTTTCTCAGCTTCCCAAAATGAAGCTCTGTCCTCATGAAACACTGACCCCCCCACCCCCGCTCCCACCATCTGCTTCTTGTCTCCATAGATCTGATTCCTCTAGGGACCTCATAGAAGTGGAACCCTACAGGAACTGTCCTTTTGTGTTTGGGTTCACTGAGTATAATGTCCTCAGAGTTCATCCATATTATAACATGTGTCAAAATCTCCTTCCCTTTTTGTGAATCGTATTCCATTGTGTAGATGGACCACGTTTTGTTTATTCATTTACCTAGCGATGGCCACTGGGATTGCTTCAACTCTGGCTATGGTGAATCGCGGTGCCAGGACACCATGTGGGTGTCCCCATATACATTCAAGTCCCTGCTCTCAGTTCTCTTGGTTATAGACCCAGAAAGGCAACTGCTGGATCATGAATGATGCTTCACTGTGTGAGGACCCACCATGCAACTTATTGGCATCACCCCAGCTCGCCGCTCAACAGTGTGGAGTGGTTGTCCCTCGCCTTCTGGCTGTTCCCAATGAGAACATTCTCCTGGGACTTCCTCTTCATCTCCCACATCATGACATTCCAGATGTGGCAGGTGCATGTCCCTTCTCTGGGCTGCGTCATGGGGTGGGGGGCATCTGAGAGTCAGGAGCTTTTCCCTTTGGAGACACAGGCCTGTCTTCAGCTCAGGAAATGTTCGCCCATTATTGTCCCGCGGCTCTGTCTGCTTTGTCTGTCACGGGGGTGTTGGGAAGTCCTTCCCACTTGGAGGTCCCTGCCTTGCACCTCCGAGGGTCTTTGCAGGGCGGCCTTTCTTCCACCGGTCCCGCAGCCAGTGGACTGGCACCAGCAGTGGCCATCCTTCCTTCCCCTGGGCTGAGTGATGGCTCGACCACCCTAAGGCTAAGCCCTGTCGGCAGCCCCAAGATGACTCCTAATTCTCTCTGCAGAGCTCCTCGTCATACCCCGTGGAAGTGCTGTTCTCGTCCTCCCCATCACTCTGTCTTCATAGCAGTCCCCTGGGACAGTTGTCCCAGGTGCATCTTGGGCTTCTGCTCCCCGGTGGCTGATCCTGTTGGCAGCTGTCATCTCCCAGGCATCTGGGAGTTCATCCCGGGGGTTCATCACGCTGTCTACATATTCTCTCTATTTTTGCATATGTTTGACATTTTCCATAACAAAAAGATTTCTAAAAAGCCCGCGGGATAGCTAGTGTGAGATGACACCTGTACCAGGCTCTTTCCTGAAATGCTGTCCGAAATTACGAAAGGGTCAACGCCGGCAGGTGCATCGTAGATGGGTAGCTAAATAAAGGACAGTCCAGCTCATCCATGGAGCCCCCCGTAGACGTAAAGAAGGATGAGCAAGTTCTCTCCAAACTGACTCAGAACTAGGATCAAGATGTCTTAAGAAGTGAAAAAGAGTAGGGGGGGGGCCCACTGGTTCAGTTGGTGGAGCGTGCGACTCTTGATCTCGGGATCATGAGTTCAAGCCCCATGTTGGGTGTACTGATGACTTAAAAATAAAATCTTAAAAAAAAAAAAAGACATGAAAAGAGCAAGTACATTCGTTGTAGCACTAGTCAGCATTATCAAAAGGTGGAAACAACCGAGAGGTCTGTCAGCTGGTGAGCGAACACACAGATGAGGATCCATCCCGACAACAGAATATTGTTCAGCCATTGAAAGAAACAAAACACCCACATTTGCTGCGATGCAGATGAACCTTGAAATCATTCTGTCTAGGGAAAGAAGCCAGATCAAAAGACGACATTTTGTATGATTCCACTTATTTATTTATTTTTATGGTTTTTTGGTTTGGTTTTGTTTTATGTAGGCTCCATGCCTAGTGTGGAGCTCAGTGTAGAGCTTGAACCCAAGACCTTAATATCAAGACTTGAGTTGAGACCGAGTCCAACCGTTAACCCAGTGAGCCACCTAGGTGCCTCTAGGATTTTATTTTTAAGTCATTGCTACACCCAATGTGGGGCTCGAACCCACAATCCCGAGATCAAGAGTCATTTCCACCGACTGGGCTGGCAGGGCTAAAAAAATTAACCATTTTAAAAAAGATTTTATTTATTTATTTGACAGACAGAGATCATAAGTAGGCAGAGAGGCAGAAAGAGGGAGAGGAGGAAGCAGGCTCCCTGCTGAGCAGAGAGCCCAATGCGGGGCTCGATTCCAGGACCCTGAGATCATGACCCAAGCTGAAGGCAGAGGCTTTAACCCACTGAGCCACCCAGGCACCCCTAAAATGGCTAATTTTATGTTATGTGAATTTTACCTTAATTTTATAAAAACAGTACAAAAAAAGAAAAAAGACAATCATCGAGAGGCACTAATTTAGTTTACGAGTAAAATAAGTTTTTCCAAAGAGGAAAAAAAAATCAAGGATGGAACAATGTACACAGGCGCTAACATTTGTGTTTACTGTTAAAGAAAAAAGAGTATATGCATATGTATCAGAGAGACACAGCACTCTGCTACCTCCCCTTGCCCAGCAGACTGCGGCTTGGGGCTTTGTGGCCTGGGTTCAAATCCGCCTGGGTTCTTTATTGGCTGGGGGTGCTGGGGTGAGTGACTTGGGGACTCTGTGCCTCAGTTTCCCCACTGTGCAATGGGGAAGATAGCAGAGCTGCCTCGGGGGTCTGTGATGAGGGTCCAGCCCGGGACGCAGGGAGCACTCCATGAACTGGGGGGGTCTTGTCGTGTCCCGAGAACCAGATGGGGAAGCTCTCAGGGTCCGGCTGCTCTCTTTGCTCCTCCTGGCCTGCTTCTGACCTCCTCTGGGCCTTCCCCTGGCCCTCCAGGACCCACCACCTCCCAGCCTCATTCCCAGGCATCTGGCCAAACTCCCCGCCCATGTGCTCCATCCTCTGGGCTCAGCTGCTTCCTGTGCTCAGACAAAGAGAGCTCTGTCCCCAGGCCACCCAGCACAGCGCCCCACGCGGCAGAGACTCCAGGCACCCCCTTCTGCCATGTATGTTTGTCCCCTGTCCTGGCCCTGAGCTCCTGGGCATGCTCCGCCCATCCCGTCTCCATCCCTTCCTTAAGCCCGGGTTAGTGGACATGGGGCGGGGGGGGGGTCTCTGAGCCCAGGACACACATGGTGGTGTCATGTCTGCCCGAAGGGACTTGAGGACGCACAGAAAATCATGGGGGCAGGAGGGGTACTCGTGGGAAGAGAGTGGAGCTGGAATGACATTCCATCATGACCTCCACAGGGGACAGCAGTGTGAGGTGCTCAGGGTAACAGGGACAGGTGACACTTAGTAGGAGCTGGGAGTGAAGGACAGACAGCGTGACAGCAACAGGTGGCAATGAGACACAGTGTGACAGCAACAGGTGACAATGAGGACACAGCGTGACAGCAACAGGTGGCAAAGAGGAGACGGGCTGACAGCGACAGAGACATTGTAATAGAAGAGCTCCCCCTGGGACTGGTGTCCTGTTGGTGGGGAGACTGGAATCCGGTGGTAAAGGACAAGGAGACAGTGTGTGAACATGACAGGCGGCAGTGGAGAAGCAGTATGGCCATGAGAGATGACTGTTAAGACAGTTTCTGACGGTGATGGACAGGAGGAAGATGTCGGAAGGTGTGACGGGAACAGGGCTGATGACAAGTTAGGAGCAGCACAGCCTACAGGACCTTTGCCATCGACTTGGTCATCACGTGACTCAAGGGACCTTTCCTTGGGTCTGGGAAAAGCACCCCTCATGGGACAGATCCCACGACAGGACTTCTAGACACCCATTTGCCTGGACCCCGTTTTCCTGGCCCCCTCACAGCAAGGTGAGGATACGCCCCCCCACGTCCCTCCAGCCAGGGACCCCCCTGCCCCCAAATTTGATAGATGCTGGTGTTGGAAGAGGTGGGAACCCCCTGGACCCTGTTTTGCTGAGGGTGGCCCTGATTTCAGGTGTCTGGGACCATTCCGCTTCATCTGAGCCCCAGGGAGTAGAGAGGGATGGAAGGTGTCTTTGTGGGACCAGATCTGTGGGCAACTGGGGAGTCACCCTGCTGGCTGCTTTTCTCCTCTGTGGAGGGATCTGTGTGCAACCAAGAGCCTTTTCTGTGGAGGGTGATTTCTGTCACTTGCAGTTGAAAAACCCTGGCACTCTGGAGGCCGGTACAACCATTAACAGGTGACAGAGTCACAGCAACAAGGGGAAGGTGTAAAGATGGCAACACAAACGTGACAGGCAACAGAGCAACCAGAATACGGCAAGGTGTTCTGTCGGTGGGTGACAATGAGCGGGTGACAGCAGTGAGTGACAGGTGACCTTGTAATAGGGACTTGGGGATGCAGCACTAGTGAAAGGGAGACTGTGACATGCTCTGCCCCTACAACAGTCTCTGGGTGGCACTGGGGTGCTGGGGGGAGTGTGGGTAGAGCCTAAATGCCCCCTTAGGACAGTGTGATGTAATGGAGTGCAGCTCACGTTACAGAAAGATCCAGGTGGGGGTACCACTGGAAAGCAGGATGGTGTGGCGGGGTGGGGGGGCACATGACAAGGTACACTTGCTCTTCGCTGTCATCGAGAACTTCCGTTCAGCTCCCGATTCCTTGTCCTCTGCTTCCAGAGGGCAGATGGGGAGAATTCTAGAACCGAAACACTGTCTGATCCACCAGACTTCCTGTGCTCCTCCCCACCTTCTGCACAAGCGCTGGGCTGCTTCTGGGGCCCGCGGTGCCTATCCCCGTGCCCACGTGAGACACACCTGTTAGGTGAGGCATAGACCAGGGCAGGCCCCGGCAAAGGTGACAGAAGTGTCCCCAGATGCTGGCTCATCCATGACAGCCCCTGGGTCCTCCCACACTAGAATACCACCTAACACGGCTGTTCTGGTTGATCCAGGGGTTCCTTCCCTGCCTTACCCTACCCCGGGAACACCAATCCACCTGCTCCCAGACCAGACCCCATTCTAACCCGACAGTGCAGCTTCTAGAGTGATTCTCCTTCCTGGGAACGCCGCCATGTAAGGGGAACCTCCCGAGGGCTCCTGGCGTCTGCTTACCTGGCCAGACTCCCTCTTCCCCTCTCTCCCTTTCTCTCCTTTTCTCCCCCAAAGCTCTAGCCTCATTCAATTCCCGCATTTTCCACACCTTCTTGTGTCCTGGCCTTTGTCTGAGCTGTTTCTCTTCTTTGCCCTTCCCTCCCTGTCTCTGATCTGCTCCTTTCTCCTGAGCCCTCAAGCCTCCCATCTCCAAAGAGAATGCTCTTTTCCTCCGCCCCTCCAGCCCAGGAGCACCGGAGTCCAGGTCTGTCTCCTGACACCCACGCTGGGCGATTATGAGCCTCTCCCTTGTAGGGTTTTTAGTTATTCAATGAGATCATGTGGATGACACCCTTAGCACCAAGCCAGGCATATAAGCATTGAATAAATATGAGCTCAACTTATTTTTACTATTTATTTATGACATTCCTGAAGTGCTGTGATGGAGATATGATCAGCACAATCAGCTTTGGGAATTCGATAGGATAAACCAACAATTTGGGAGTGGGGCGCCCAGGGGAGGGGCTTTTAGAACCGGATTTTGCCAGGAGCATAGGAGTTTGCTGAGCAGAATAACTTTCGGGTCCAATGAACAGCTCAAACTTGATGGCCACCCTAACTGCTGGTGTCCTTTCTCAAAGGCAGTGAGGTGGTGGGTGGAACCCAGAAATTTCCACTCAGCGTGTGCAGTACACACCGGCAGCCTCAATTCTGGCCCGTGAGAAAAGCTGAGGTTCAGAAAGTCTAGACCTTTTGGATTCTTAAACTCTTTTATTTTGAGAATCAGATGACAAATGTGGACCTTCTCCCCAGGAAAGGCATCTTTGCCCCACGTTTCGACCGCATTCCTAGGGGCCTCCGGATCTTACTCTAGTGAAGAACCCAGGCTCCAGGAGCCGCCAGGTGAGTTCCCAGCCCGAGGGAAGGGCTTGAGAGGACGGAGGAGGACCTCCTAGGTGAGTCCCGGGACCTCCCGGCCCTGGCTTTCTTCCCGGCCACCCCCAAGTTGGAGTCCCACCTCAGGGCTACCTCCAGATCAATTCCTATCCGAAAACGCGGCCCCCGCAGCCCACCCGCTCCCTCCGCCGAGCGCCCCGAGCCCCCCCATCCGGCGGCTCAGCCCCCGCCACACCCCTGTGTCCCCCCCCCCCGCCTCCTCGGCGGGGTCGGCCTCTCGGTTCGCGCTCCCGCTCCCGGCGCCCCGCGCGGCGCGAGCCACCCCTCGAGCGCGGAGCCCCGCGTCCGCTCGCCGTGCCGGGCTCCACGCGCGCCGGCTCGCAGGTCGGGGGAGCGCGGGGCCCGCGGCGGGGCGCGAGCGGGGGCGGCGGGGCCGGGGAGGCCGGGGCCAGGGAGGGGGAGGGGATTCCTTTGTTCGCGGCGGCAGCCCCGGGCCCACCCGCTCCCCTCCCCGCGCGGGGCCGGGGCGCCCCACCCGCAGGTGAGGGCGGAGCCGAGCGTGGTCGCAGCCCGGGGGGGGCCTCGTCCTCGGGCCCCGCCGGGTGGAGAACGTGGCCCGCGGGCCCCTCCTCGTCCGCGGAGCCCGGGACCGCTCGCTTCCCGCCCGCGCCGCGCGCGCCGTCCCCGCTCATTCATTCGAGCACCTCCCGGGCGCGGGGCGCGGGGCGCGGGGCGCGGAGGCGGGGCGGGGGTGGGGGGTGCCGGGTCAGGCTGGGCCAAGGCCCCCGGAGCCTGGGGGAAGCGGGGAGGGAGGCTGCGCGGGCCCCGAGGCTGCCTGGAGAAGGCGTCCTCGGGGCGCAGACTGGCGTGGAATGGCTTGGAAGCGGGCAGCGGGTGTCCCTCCCCAGCCAGGTCGACTCTTCTCTGCCCCTCTGCCAAACCTGACAAGGGTCTCTTCTTCCTCAAGGACCTGGGGACCAGGTCAGGCTCTCTCTGCCCAAGGCCCAGAGAGGGGCAGCCAGCTGCCCAATGGCACACAGCATAGTTCTTGCCCGTTCCCTACCTAGGCCCAGTTCTTCTCCCTGGCCTGGTAAGGAGGGCCTGAAAGGGCTCCCCAGAAGGCCATTTATTCTGCCATCTGTCCCTCCAAATATTCAGCTTTTGTCCTCCTACCCTCAGCTGGTCATCTAACCGGGTGTGGTCCTGTCCTCGTGCTCTCCCTCCCATCCTTCAGGTCCTGGAGAGAACAAGCCACCTCCTGGGAGGGGGTGGGACATCCCCCTCAACCTCTTCCCCTCCCTCCCTTCTGCCTAGGCTTCATTACTCACCCACAACCGGCCCCCACTAACTGTGTGATGGCCTCAGTTTGCTTATCCGCAAAGTGGGCACAAAAGCTATTCCTTCCCAGCTGGGTGGAGGGAGTGCCCTACCAGGAAGGTGCACTGCCGCCTATCTCCTCACCCATCCTGTCCCCCTCCGCCCTCCCAGCCAGGATTCTGGGAGTGTCCTCAATGCCTCCTGCCTTCTTTGGAACCAGTCTCCACCTCCTGGTGACTCCACCTCCTCATTTTCCCTGGAATTCTGTCCTCTCCTCTCTCATCTGGATCCCTGCCCCAGCCTCCTTGACTGCATGCTTCCTCCCAGGTTCCTGAGAGCCTTTCCACACTCCAAACACCCGTTCTACTGTGTTTCTCTACTTCAAGCCCTTTAAGGGCGCTCCATCACCCTGGATCTACAGGTAGAAGCTCCACGACACAGTGCGCTCCTGCGACACCAGCCCGCCTGTCCCTCTCTTCCTTTGCTCTCACCGTGCACTCGGCCCCAGCACCTTTCTCCTGGCTAACTCCATCTCTGAGACATCACACCTCCTCCAAGAAGCCTGCCCTGACTGATTGTTCCCCTGCCTCTGGGTCAGGGATGGATGCCTCCCTGGGCTCTAGTAGCTCCCCCACCTCCCACCACCCCTCCACCCCATTTCCCCTAGCCCTGCAGTCATCCCAGTGCTCCTGGTTCTGGGTAGTCTGTGGCCAAGGGCTTCTGCAGGGGTTCACTCTGCTTCCTCTCGGCAGCCTCTAAGGGACGGCACATCATGGTTCTGAAGGGTCTGGCAAGGAGAGGGACTGGTGCTTTCACCATGGCCTGGGGACCCCTGGCTCGACTCCTGCTGGCCTGGATGACCCTGTTGTGCTTGGTGGGAGTCCAGGGCCGTTGGGACAAGGCCTTGGAGTCTGCAGGTCCTGGACACGTGCGGAGGAGAGGCAGCCCAGGCATCTTGCAGGGGTGCGTGGCACCGGGCATGCTGAGAGGGTGTGGGCTGGGCTGGGTTGTCCTGTTGTGTGGGGGGAGCAAGGCCCAGGGGACATCCCACAGGGCGGGGGCTCACCACCTGTGCCACGCTCTCCCCAAGGCCCAATGTGTGCGGCTCCCGTTTCCATGCCTACTGCTGCCCTGGCTGGAGGACATTGCCAGGCGGGAACCAGTGCGTTGTTCGTGAGTGCAACGGCCACCTGGAGGTGCTGAGGGGGGCTCTGGCTGGGACTCTGGGGCAGCTCTCTGACCTGCTGGCAAGCCCAGCCCCACTTCCAAGCCGACTTGGCCAGGAGCGTCAGGCTGAACCGTGGGATTGGCCCTTGCCTGTCCTCAGGCTCCCAGGCCACCTGCCGCGTTCCTGTCCTTTGCCTTACAACCTCCCTGCCTCCCTGCCTGCCTGTCTCTGCTCTCATTCTCTGTCTCTCCCCCATCTCTGTCTCTGTCTCTCTGTCCGTCTGTACCTGCCCCCTCGGGATTCTAGAATCTGACTCCACTCCCAGGAGAGCCCTCGGCCCAACACCAGTCACCAACCCAGCATGTCCAGTTTCTGTCCTCGCCGCTCAGCGCTTCTGGCCCAAAGAGCCCAGCCCCCGATGGCTCCGGCAGACATCCAGAAGCTTGCCTGGGCGCCGACGGGGTGGGGAGGGCACAGGAGTCAGGTCCTGGTCCTGATTGACATCTGCTGTGCCCTTCCAGCCGTCTGTAGGCATGCCTGCGGCGAGGGCTTCTGCTCCCGACCCAGCCTGTGTGCCTGTGCTGATGGGAAGCTGGCCCCCAGTTGCGGGGTGACCCGAGGTGAGCGGGGGAGAAGGGAAATGGCCCCAGGGGACCTGAGGAGAAGGCTAGAGGCTTCCAGATGCCCCTGGGGCGGGGTGGTGGTGCACAGGACTGAGAGGACCAGAGCTGGGCCAGGCAAGCCTAGTGCTGCGGCTGTTCACAGGCCTTGTGGGGCTTGTCACTTTACTGTGTGTCCCTCCTTGCCGTCCTTAGGGTCAGGGTGCAGCGTGAGCTGCATGAATGGGGGCAGCTGCCGAGGGGAGTCCTGCCTCTGCCAGCGGGGGTACACAGGCACTGTGTGTGGGCAGCGTGAGTATCCCCCAGGAACACTTGGGCCTGGGATCCCAGTGGGCGGTCTCTGATGTCACCTGCCCACCGTGCATGGGTCCTTTTTCTGTGACCAGCGTTTGGAGGGAGGTGCTCACCGTCAGAGTCTTATTATTGGGTCTGGGCCCAATGGTGGGGACTCCTGGGTGAAAATGGGCTTTTCTGGGCCCCAGCTCCCTCTGCTGCTGGGGGACATCAGGCCACTGTCCCCATTTCTTCCGCAGCTGTCTGTGACCATGGTTGCCACAACAGGGGCCGTTGCATTGGACCGAACCACTGTGCCTGTGTGTATGGTTTCATGGGGCCTCAGTGTGAGAGAGGTACCAAGCTGGGCTTGGGTGGGTGGAGGGGGGCTTCCTGGCAGCCTCTGAGATGTAGCCAGGTCCTGGGAAGCTCCAGCTGGCCTCCTTTCTGTTGTCTCTGATGCCGTGAAGGGCAGAGAAACTGTTGCTCTGGAGAAGGGCGTCAAGGTGGGCTTCCTGGAGGAAGTGATAAGTCAGAGTTCATGAGAGGAGCCAGCCCCCTTTTATTGCAAACCAACCCCCCCCCACTGTCAAAATCCTCGGTCATCAGTCAGTGTGCTCCCACAGCTGAGGTGGGCGGGATCACCTGTGGGGGGCCTTTGGACAAACTCAGACGAGGGAAGCAACGGTGTTTTGTGGAAAGTTGGTGCTGGGGAGGTGGAAACAGCTGGACGCCAATCCCGGGCTGTCCCATGCGTGGGTCCGAAGCTAAGCCGGTGGCTGAGGTTCTTGCGGAAGATCAGGGAGGGCGACTCAGGATGCAGAGAACTCACAGAGCCCGTGAGAAGCTGGGAAGGAGAAAGCCAACAAGAGCGGGCAGTGTGGGATGTGCCCAGGGCCGGGAGGCTGGTGGGGTTTTGGCTGTGAGGGTGGTCAGACCACCCGGTGCGGGGCCTGGGCTCCAGGCCCTGTGGGCAGGGCCTGGGACTGACCCCGGCGTTGGGAGGTGCTCCTGGGAGAGGACACCCATCTGGGCTGAAGCCGGGGCGGAGAGGGTGTAGCCATGAGTCAGAAGCTGGGGCTGGGAGGCTTACCTCGGCACAAGGGGTGGGGTGCTTTTAGAAATTGGAATTTGGGCTGACTGAGGGGGAGGGAGGATCAGTGGGGAGGGTGAGAGAGGGGAGGCCCAAGTGGGTGGCGGGTGGTGAGGGCCTCCAGAGAGGCGAGAGCGAGGGGGAGTCCTGAGTTCTGGGTGAATTAGGTGAGATTCTTGAATAGTTTTGGCTTCGGGGAGAGTCAGGACCATTGTGGATTTCTATGCAGCTCCTCCTCCCACTGGTCTAGGGGGCTGGCTTTGGCTTCTCCTTGGGGCTGGCTTTGGCTTCTCCTTCTGGGCGGGGGGGGGCTTCCCTTGGTACATTGCCAGCCCCTTGATTGGAACCATCTGGAGGCTGGAGCCAGGAAGCCACATCTGAGTCCGTGTCCCGAGGCGGGGGCACCGATGAGACCCCTTTGGCTGGGTTCAGGGTTCAGGGGTGTAGTGTTGTAGGCCCAGAGCCTTGGGGCAGGTGCTGGGTCCCCCCTTGGGTCTGGGCGATTTGGCAGGGCAAGATACAAGCTCGTGGATGAGCCAGGCTCTCCTGCTGCATGTCTGTGGTCTCTGCCCAGGCCTGAAGGGAGTGGGGGGCTGGGGGAGTGGTCACATTCTCCCGATATGTGCTGGGCTTTGTGAGCTTGGAGGTCCTGGCCACCTTTTTGGAGGTTGGTTGGAGAAGGCTTTGGAGAGGAGGATTTAAAGGGTGAATGGCTGCTGGGATGGAGAGGCTCTGGGGTGCGAGGCAGCTCGAGGCCAGCTCCCCAAATCCATCCGTCTCGCAGACTACCGCACGGGCCCCTGCTTCGGTCAAGTGGGCCCCGAGGGCTGCCAGCACCGGCTCGCAGGTCTTCCGTGCACCAAAGCGCTCTGCTGTGCTACCGTGGGCCGTGCCTGGGGCATCCCTTGCGAGCTGTGCCCTGTGCAGCCGCATCCCTGCCGCCGGGGCTTCATCCCCAATATCCGCACAGGGGCCTGCCAAGGTAATCGAGTCCGCGAGTAGGGACAAAGGGGTGGGCAGCCGGGGCTGAATGGGAGCCCTCGCGGCCTTGCTTCTTCCCTCCGACGGGCCTCTCATTCCCTTGCAGATGTGGATGAGTGCCAGGCTGTCCCGGGCCTGTGCCAGGGTGGCAGCTGCCTCAACACCGTGGGCTCCTTCGAGTGCCGCTGCCCACCAGGACACCGGCTCCGTGAGAACAGTGCTAAGTGTGAAGGTGGGCTAGGGGGAGGGCGATGGGAGGGGGGTGAGTAGGAACCTCCCCTGTGCTCAGGCTCCCTGGCCAGGAGGAAGAGGGGGTGGGAGGGCTGCTGGTGGACCCTCTTCTGACGGGCGTCCGTCTACACAGATGTGGATGAGTGTCTCAGTGTGCCGGGCCTCTGCTCTGGGGGCGACTGCACCAACACTGGTGGGAGCTTCCTGTGCACCTGTCCCCGTGGGTTTGCCAGCAGCCTGGACGGCTCCCGCTGCCTGGGTAGGTGGGGCCTGAGGGGCCTGGAGGGACAGAGGGCAGAGAGGAGAGGGGTCCTTTGCTCATTCATCCATGCAACCCTCTGGCCTGGGGGCTCCTCCAGCCCTCAGTTTCCATCCTGTCTGGCATTCTGGGGCCCTACCCATCAGCCTTTGTGCTCTCTGGCCCTCCGTCTCTATGCACACTGTAGCTCTCTGGTCCTCTGTCTTGATCCCTTGGGCCCATCAGTCTACTGCCCCTCACTTCTGCCCTCGCCACGCCCCCCTCCCCTCGGCCCCGGGGCCCTCCAACGCTTGGTCCCTCTGTGGCTCTGACTCTAGGGCCTTCCTGCCTCCCGCCCTCCTGACCCTCCAGCCTCCCTCCATCTCTGTGTCCTTCTTCTGCCCATTGGTTTTTCTGGCTCCCTGCCTATATTCCTCTTCACCCCCAGACACTTTTTTAAAAGATTTATTTATTTGAGAGAGCGCATGCTAGCCCTGGCTGGGGAGCACCCCAGAGAGGGAGAGAAGCAGACTCCCTGCTGAGTATGAGCCCAAGGGGGGCTCCATCTCACAACCTTGACATCATGACCTGAGCTGAAACCAAGAGTCTGACACTTAACCGACTGAGCCACCCAGGGGCTCCTCCCAAACACTTCCCATCTTCCCCCACACCCTTCGTTTGAGATAGGGAAACTGAGGCCCAGAGAGGGAAAGTTCACTTGAGCCAACTCAATACGTTTAGAACAGTTACATGCCTGGACCCATGCCCTACCCAGACACCCCCTGCTAGCGAGGTTGAGCCTCCCCCTGGATGCTCACCCTCCTGTAATCCCCCACACCCCACCCCAGTAGCAGGGGACCCTGGGCTCTCACTCCCTGTCCTGCTGTTTGGATGAACTCATCAGCAGACTTTAGCCATCGTCAGTGGCTAATGGGCCAAGCCAGGATTATGGACCCTTGTGGCGGGGGATGGGCAGAGTTTAGAGAGGAGGGAAGGGGCTTGGCAGTTCCCCAGCATCACCAGGGCCCCTGGCTGGGCCTCCACCAGCCAAGGCTGGGAATATTGTGTTTGGAGTTCTGCCCATGTGCTGTGGCCAGCGTTAGACCTTCTATTCCCCCACCCCTGGTTGCCGTCATCTCCAGCATGGAAGATACCCCTGGGCAAGTCCCCTGGAATAAGGGGTCCTCTCCCAGCTACTAAACAGTGGAGCTTAGACTTGAACCAAGGTCAGGCTGCCTCTGAACATGGGCTTGGGATTCAGTCCTGGGTTTCAGCTGCTACCTGAGCTGCTCACAAGCTCTGTAACCTCGGGCAAGTGTCTTAACCTCTCTGTGCCCCAACTTCCTCATCTGTAAGATGGGGATCACAGCGTGGAGGGGATTAAATACAATTTTGGAATGATTTGCCAGGGGCTGGATATAGTCGACACTCAACACACATTCACAAAGACAAAAGAACAGTGCTGCTGGGGTGCTCAGTGGGGCCTTGATCACAGCGGGTGCTTTAGAAGCTAAAGCAGCATCATTTTTGTTAAAATTCTTATGTTCTGTCTCTGTCTCCCCTACCTGAGAGGCAGCTGCTTGGTCAGATCCCCTAGGTTCTGGTATCTGAGTTCCTGTCCCTATGGCAGGGGAGGTGGAAATGTTTGCGTGTTGGTGTGCCCATGGGGCTCTGTTGGTTGAGCATCCTACTCTTGATTTCTACTTGAGTGGTGGTCTCAGGGTCTTGAGATCAAACCCTGAGTGGGCTTCATGCTAAGTGTGTGGCCTACTTGGGATTCTCCCTCTCCCTCGGCCCCTCCCCCTACTTGTGCTGTGCTGGTGTGCATGGGCGCTCTCTCTCTCTCTCTCTCAAAAAAAGAAATGTTTGCGTGTTTTCTCAGCCTGGGGCAGGGCAGGGCATGGGGCTGCTGTCAGGGGCCCTCCCACCTGGTGGAAGAGGTTTCAGTGTGGGCCACTGGCCAAGATTTGTGCAGTTTTAAGCTAAAAATACACTCTTTGGGCCTAAGAAATCTGATCATGGCATAACGCTGTTAGACTCCAGAGCAGAATGGGATGGGGAAGGGTGTCCGTGGTTCTCCAGTCTGGGGAGCCTTTGCCTCAGTCCCCCTGAGGCTGCAGTCCTCAATCCAGCAGTCTGCGCCTTGGGCCCCTCCTCAAATTCATAGTCTCTTAGGTTTCCCCAAATGCCCAGGGCTATCAGGTGGGGGCACATAGCCACAGATCCCGGTGTCCTCGCTGGAGCATCCAGCCTGACCTCCCGCCAGGGCAGCCCCCCAAACCTAGGGGTCTTTCTCAGTGTGGTTGAATGCCCGGGGTGACAGGGAGCTTATTACCAATGCATGCTGTAGGTGTTGGAAGGCTTTTGCTTGGAATGAGCCCAAACAACACTCTTCCAAGGGGAGGTGAATGCTCTGAGCACGCCCATTCCAGGAATGGGGAAACTGAGGCACAGAGCTGCAAGGAGTCCTGTCCTGCCAGCTGTGTTGGTGGAGCTAGGGTTTGAACCCAGGTCTGGTAACTGATCCTTCTCATCCCCATCGCAGACCACCGGGCTGGCAGCTGCTTCTCCACGCTGATTGGAGGCCGCTGTGCTGGAGACCTTGCTGGCCATTACACTCGGAGGCAGTGCTGCTGTGACAGGGGCAGGTGCTGGGCAGCCGGCCCAGCCCCTGAGCCGTGTCCTCTGCGGGGCTCTGGTGAGTGGCCTGGGGTTGCCTCTGCCCTCCTCTGCCCCCCTCTGCCCCCAGACCTCCCTGCAGAGGAGGGACCCTGGGGCACGACAGAGGGCCTGACCTTAAACCCTGCTTCTTTGCAGATGAGTTCCAGAGACTGTGTGTGCAGGGGCTCCCACTGCTGCCCTCCTTTCCTGGCCCCTTCCCTGGTCTCCCTGGCTTTGGGTCCAACCGTGTGGGTCCTGGCCTTGGGCCAGGTCGCCACAGCCCCCATGGCTCCAGTGGGCGTGGTGTTCCAAGCCTGGGCCTTGGCAATGCCCACATTGGTGAGGCCTGGGACTTGGGAAGAGGGATCCAAGACCTGGGGGAGTGGGTCCAGGCTTCAGAGGGTGGGTCAGCCCTTTGGGGGGTGGGGGTCCTGGCCTGGGCAGTAGAGGTGAAAGTACTGACAGCAGTCTGGGGATGGGCCTAGATTTGGGATCTGGGTCTCAAAGTCAGGGTCTGGGCCTTGTGTGAGGGTCTGAAGTTAGGGCACCACGCCAGGCCGATGTGGGCAGGGTTCCAGCTTCTGAGTGGGCGTCCCAACCCAGAGGCAAGCCCTCGACCCAGGTGCACCTGTTGTTCTCTCCCTCAGGCACAGCCACCTTGAACCGGACCATTGACATCTGCCGACACTTCACCAATCTGTGTCTCAACGGCCGCTGCCTGCCCACCCGTTCTAGCTACCGCTGCGAGTGCAACGCGGGTTACACGCAGGACCTCCGAGGGGAGTGCGTCGGTGAGTCCCGGCTGGGTGGGCGGGGCCGCGCCTGCCGGGTGGGCGGGGCCGCGCCTGCCG